>CM056380.1:7119111-7189111 GCA_029718625.1 Synaphobranchus kaupii
TCAGTTAAAATTCTAGTTCTCTAACCATTAACATGGCCTCATAAAATACCCCAGTTTATAACTGCCACTCACATCACAACTAGGCATTATTCATAGGGCCGGGGGATTAAAGCAATGACAACTCTTTCAAAAGCAGCACAAGCTACAACTGGCCTATATTGCACACCCGAGCAGGGAAGGCCCTGGTTACCACGACAATGAAAAAAAAAAAGACAGTTGTGCCTCTTTGCTCCTAGTGGTCAAGCTGAGCCCTGAACCCTGGGTGCGTCCCAATACTCGAAAAATGCAACCCTCTTTTCCCCCACTACCCCCCTCTACTCCTTGCCCCGGAAACGGATCTTTGTGTTTTAATCTACTGTTGCTGATTACATCTCAATTATGTATTAATGGTTACATATTAATTCATGTCTCGACGCAAACCGCAATGTCAGGTACATTGTATATTGTACGTGCAAATACTTGTACTCGAAACATTCAAGCAGTTTTGCATACTTCCGGGTAGGAGAGGAGTGGTAGTGGGGGAAAGGAGGTGGGGAGTGAAGAATATTGGGACGCACTCCCATGTGTGTGTGTGTGTGTGTGTGTGTGTGTGTGTGCATTTGTGTATGGCTGAAAAGATTAGCTTTTTATTGCAAAAATTTGCAGTAAAGTTGTAAAGTTTGTCTCTGCAAGAAAAAATGTCCATGTGCATAGTTTTATTTTTTACTTGAAAGCTTCAAGAGAGATTTTAATGACCTCATTACCTCTGCCTTCTCTAGAAGAGGTAATGAAGGAGGGCCCAGAGGTGACTGATTGACAGCTTGTGGACCAGAGGGCAGAGGTTAGCTAAACATCTCTCCTTGTTTGAGCCTCTACTGGCTATACACAAAACATTCAGTCAGGTAATTAACATTACTGAATAGAATTATTACCACTGATCAGCATCCATTTCGGCTGGTCTGTTTTTCAGGCCCTATATATATATTTCAGATCCATTACTGTTGCACCGACCCAACACAAAAACTGGAGCTACAGTCAGCAGGGACATAGCAGGGGCATACCCAGAAAATATCAGGGATATGCAAAAATGATATGCAAAAATCCCCTATATTGGTGAAAAAACTGGTCGCCCCCTCCCCTCCCCGATCTGTTCTGGTCTGATTGGACTCTAAAAGCCAACGCCCTGCCTTTTACACTGCAAAAAATGTCTGTCTTAACAAGTGTTTTAGTCTCGTAATGAGACTTAAAATGGTATTTTGTTTTTTTCTCAAAAGTGGAAAATCTTAGTTTGTCTTAAGTCACTTTTTGCTTGACAAGTGAAATTATCTTACCCCACTGGCAAATCTTGAAATGAGTAAAACTATCTCACCCCACTGGCAGATAGTTTGTTTTATTAAGCAAAAAAGTCACAGAAATAAGATTCTAAAGTCTGAATATGAGATTAAAATGCTTGTTAAAATTTGTTTTTTTGCAGTGCAGTTATGTGCTTAATCCTACAGTGGTCCAGAAATTAGGAGTTCTTTGGAGACTACCACACGGTAGCAGCATGATTAGACTATATATTATATATCTATATTCAGAACAATACAATGATCACAATTTTACAAAAGACATGCAGACAAGACCGGGTTTATTCACGCTTAAAGTAGGCCACTACAATTATTTCCTTTATGAAACATCAAAACATAAATAAGGCATCGGAAAATAGTTTTCTTAAGGACCCCAGGTTTGAAAACCCCCGATTCAGAGGCCGGCCAATTCCAAGACGTCCCCTTCCACACTCCCCATAACGCAATCTCTTCCACTGCGTTCCTCTTCCATTATCTTCTCTAATATAGACTCAGCCATGTGACCTGTCCCGACCACTCAGGAGGACGTACACACTGGGGGGTGGGACGGGGAGGGGGGTGGGGCGGCTGGGGGGAGTGGTCCATAACGCCTGCATATCCAGCTGCTGCTTCTGTTCACTCTGCGGGCTGAGCTGATTGGTTACTGCACTGACACCCTAGTAGGGTCACAGTGAGGATTTGACTGGGACCACTGCGGTGCATCACAAGAGAATACTCACGCCCACAAAGCCTATCTGTTTCTCTTCAAGGACTTTAAATCTATGTCGTCTTCAATGACTTCAATCTTAAATTACTTTAAAACTATAAAAGGCGTGGGACAAGGAAACAAAAAAGCACTTTTTCATTGCCCGTGGAAAAGAGTGGCACGGTTCCTGAGCTGAAGACCGTATGGTTGTGGGTTCAAATCCCAGTTGAAAATAATGTTTTTTGTCCTTTAGCAAGGTTTACAGCTGGATCAGTACAGTAAAAAAAAAAGTACAATGTAAACAGTAAGTTCACTTTCATGAAAGCAACTGCACCAAAAGAACTGGTATGCCACAAGTTAACGTACACATTTGGTAAGTGCAAAATCTTTACCATATTTGGTAAAAACACTACTCATATATATACTACTCATGGAGGGTCCCGTTATAATGACAGACGAGCGTTTAGCAGTACGAGCTGGAGCCAGAGGCTCAGTTCAGTACAAGCAGTGCGTCAGGATGGTGAGTCATAGGCAGCCGGGTCATGTGACAGGAAGCCCAGGGCGGCAGGTCTCACAAATAAAGAACAGCCACTGCTGTCCTGCCTGCAGAAATCTTCTATCAGTGTCAGCTTTGTCTGAGATTGAATTAGAGAGACCACGTGCCTCCGTTTCCATGTCAATTCATAAATGCGACATCATTCTGCGATAGGACTATATACTCATTCTCTACATTTTTTCTTTCTTCATTTTTAAAACAAAGAACAACTCACGACAGGCCCCTCCTCCCCCCAGCTAAAAAAATGTAAGAATGTAATTGATTAATTCACTCTTTATCCAGGACAAAAACCCCACTATGGTTTACATCTCTTTTCCAATAGGGGCTTGTTCAGCATTGTTGCGTACGTACAACACAAGACTATGAAGATATTTCCACATGCAAAAGGCAACATTCAAAAAATATTTATATACTGTGCGCCACTTCCTCAGTCTGTGGGGAATCACTGTTGATGACTGATTGAGCGAGTGGGTCTCCTTGGCAACAATGACTCACAGCAACTGGCACTCTGCATGCTGGAGGAGTGCCAGGAGCAGGAAGCCCCTCCCCCTACATCTCCCACCACCCCCCTCCCTCTTCCCCTTTCTCCCGCAGTGGCTGGATATAGTCCTGAGACAGCATCCGTGGCGACAGATGCAGGGGCTCGGTTTAATGCGCCCAGCCCCTCCCTGATCTAATACCGCTGCAGCCTCTCTGCTCTGCCACTCCCTGGCTACCAGAAACCAGAGTGCCAAGAGACCTGCGTGTGGGTGCGTGTCTGTGTGTATGTGTATTTCTGCTCCACACAAACGGTCAGCCTTCTTACGTTTTGTGCGTGCCAAGGGCTGTGTGGCGTTATTAAAAAAAGAAAATGCATGTTACCAAGACTAGATACCAAGCAGGAGAATGCATATACCCCAGTGTATAATTAAAGCTTTTGACAATTTGATTGGAGATTGAATGCCACGTTAAACTGACCACTTTCCACCTCCTAGTGGCAAAATTTCGCTACTGCAGGACACAACTGAGGGAGCAGGCAGCAGAGTTGTGTTAAGAAGGTGCGTTCACAAGCTGGCTGTTTTTCTGGTAGACATATGTACATGAGAACATAAGGATATGTGTTGGCAATAACAGGCTATTCAGCCAATTAGGCGAGACATGTCATTTTTCTTACTGCCTTACTACATATTTTATAACAGTGGTTCAAGTCCGGTCTTGAAAACCTGCTAAATGCTCAATGAACACCCCAAGGGTCTCCGCTTCGACTACGTACATGACCTGGCAAGCCGTTCTGTCTATTAACAACTCTGTTTCACACAGATACTTCCTCATGATATAACTGCTAAATTTGCCTTTGTCTTATTTTCACCTATGCCATCCAGTCCTGCTGGCAGAACTCAATCTGGGGCCACATGTATAAACAGTGCTGAGCAAAAAAAAATGTACGCAATGTTTGGCGTCAGTGTGATATGGTGACATAGTAATAATAATAATAATAATAATAATACCTTGCATTTATATAGCGCCTTTCTCGATACTCAAAGCGCTTACAGTGATGAGGGGGAAACTCGCCTCTACCACCACCAATGACCGAAAGGCAGAGGTAGAAAAAGCAAAACGGTTTTTTAAGAAGATTTATGACTTTCACCCTGAGCATTCTTTTACGCATTCTTTTACTCAGAGTTTTATACATGTGGTCCCTGTAGTAGCATTATTGTGCTTTATTTGTTCCGTTTAAAAATGCAAACACCTCAATTTTTTGGAAATACCACCTAAAATCGCCATTTGAACCTCAACATAGTCCATAATTTACCCCCAGTCCTCCGCTCCCCATTGTTCCAGAGTGAGCCGGGTCTAAAGAGAGCAGCCCTGGGGTGTCTCATGGCGTAGCCTGTAAGAGCAGTTGGCCACATGCTAACTGCGAAACCACAACGTCGGCAGTGCGAATCCGGCCTTGCGACCCTTCTCGCATGTCTCTCCCTCTCTCTCGCTCCCATTCTTCCTGTCTCTCTGGATTGTGCCGTCCAATAAAGCTGAAAAGCCCTCAAATATAACATTTAAAAAAAAAGAGGGTGGCCCTAAAAAAGGAGGTAAAAACAGTACCTTGTTCAGCCATTCCACCTTCTCCACGTCGGGGAAATTGACCTGTTGAAAAAGGACACGAGTCAGACAAGCAGTACGCACGGTCACACACACACAAGGCTGGCCTACTACGGACGGCCGGCCAAGGCACTACAAGGCCAACCGACATAACGGCGAACAATCGGGCCAGTCACAAAGATAGACATACAGTCAGACGTTTAACAACTGAAACTGCTTACAGTGCCAGAAATACACAGCATAGACAGAGCGGGTCTATTTACACGCATGACCTGAATAACACGCATTTCACTGCTCATAATACACGTAAGAAACGAACGGAGTAGTTTTTTGGGGTTTGGGGTTTTTTGGGGTTCACTTCACCGAGCCAGAGAGGCAGAAATTCCTCTCTCCTCTTTACAGCCACACAGTGGGGAGCTGAAATAGCACGTGGTAGCAAGGGCCCAGTGAAAGATCATTCAAACCAAGAGAATACGCATGCTTCGCCATTTCAGAAGAAGCTGTGAGAGATTGTGTGTCAAGGCGTGTGCACCGTCTGTGAAGCTACGCATCCGACAGAGGTCGGAAGTGTGCACAGAGGTCGGAAGTGTGCTCCAAGCACAATTAAGTAAAAAACGATGGTTAAAAAAAGATCAAATTCCTTTTCGATTTACCAAAGAAGCAAAGGTTAGCCCTTCCTCTCTCACTGTATCAAGAAAACCTTATTAATGAATAATAAGACTAATTATTATTATTATAAAACCTCCCCTTCTGTATGCAGCAATGCATCTAGCTATTGGTTTATTGATCTTTGCCAGTCAGTGTGTCGGTTAGATGCAGGCGTGTGTTTTTACTGCATTGTGATTGGCCGGGCCCCTGAACAGCAAAGGCCTGTGTGAAAGCCAGCATTGCCAGTGATTAATTGTGCAGGTGTCACCCAGCAAGAGCAGCGTGGGGCAAAACAGGAAGTGGAAACGCAAACCAAAGGGGGGCTGGGCGCAGAAGAGGGTGGAGGCTCCCCTCTCTCTGATTTCAGTTTATCCCCTCAGCCTTCATCTTGTTTGGTTGTCTTAATGGCACTCTTTCACCACACCTTTCATTCTGAAATTGCTTCGTCACGTACCACTACCCCCCCACCCCTTTCAATTAGCTCTCTCAGTCCCTGGCGAGCCAGTATCAAGAATTGCCTAATATAGCCAAGACTAGACTGCGGAAAGAATGGAGTGAGAGAGAGAGAGAGAGAGAGAGATAGAGTGACAGAGACAGAGAGAAAGAGAGAGAAGAGACAGAGAGAAAGACTAAAATGGAAGGGGGAGCTTTACAGCACGGAGAAAATAATAGTCACAAGCTAGATTTTTCGAAGGAAGCCATTCCTTTAAAATCAAGTTGAATTCCTGATAGATAGTGAGACCGCACACCCTTTCTCGCCTCTGCACTAAGGCACACTCAGCTGGGTGGTATTTCTGGCATCGCAAAACTATGCGACTGCCCACGACAGGGCAAATACCAGTTAAAAGCTAATTCCATTTTCAACCAGACGCTTTTTTTCTGAACTATGCATTTGCTGTGATTTTTGCCCAGCAGAAGGAGACGGGAAAAAGACTTCAGGCTACAGACAAAAAACACTATTTCACCAGTGTTTCACCAGTGTTTCACCAGTGTTTCACCAGTGTTTCACCCTTCGCTTTTATGTTATTTTCAATGCTTCACTTTTCCTAAAAGATTCATGGCCGACGACAAAAAAAAAAAAAAATCAGATCATGAAAACGCTCTGACATTTAAACACCTATCTTTAATTATACTTAAAAAAAACACTACCTGTGTTATTATAATGTTGCTGTTAACATCACTTGCTAACTGCGATGTCAGTGAGGATTTCACCAGAAATTGTATCCACTTTGAACTAATGCAACTAGCACTATTGAACCTCTGAAAATAATGTAATACCATTGAGATTGCATGGTGTTGCATGCCACATAGCGTACACACTGTGCTGCCATATCACAAATGTAGTTTTATCCTGCCAAATGATAATAGGTTTCAATGCATGGTTGAAAACCCCGCCCTGGACCCTGAATTGTTCATACCCTTCTTGGTGACTGGGTATAGGCCCAACATCCAAGTTAGCATGTAGGTATTAATTATGCCTGGCCTCACAACTCACGGCCTAATGCTGTGTGAACATGAATTTTAACATGTATCCGTTCTCACACTTGGACGGTGAATCCTGACCCAAGAGGCCAAGATACCGTGTCAGTCTTATTCCCACCGTTAGGCCTTTCAAACATGGTATTCCGAGCCCTGATAGGTCTTATCTGGGCCTAGCAGGGCAAGGCCTGTCTGCTTTTCTACTGTTGGGACTGTGGGTGTAACATGTCACCATCATATACAATGCATTTAAGTGACCCATTAGGCTTTTATTTTGCAAAAAAAAAAACCTCAGCTCGCTAACATTTTTAAAAATCGCTACAGTTCACAGAATAACGACCCCCTACCTCCTGATTGCATTGGCACTGACCACCTCAATGGCAAACCCCACCCATAGGGGGGGGGGGGGGGGGCTGAGAGCCAGGCTTTCATGCCTGCCTGTTGCTCTACTAAAAAAAACAGGAACAACCTTGGAAAGCTGGACATCAGAGCCAGCGAGGCTTGTTCCTGCTCAACAGTGAAAAAGATTATTGAGAAGCGCATGTCATGTGTTACACAAAAACATTGTGAATAATATGTCAAAGGCAATATACTTGGGTTGGGCTGTGAATCAAACAGTGCCAGATTGATCCAGATTCCTTCTCTCCAGTGTGAGGGGCCTAAAACTGTGTCTATGAGCTTGTTGTTTTTTCAGCCAGGTTATATTGACAAAGTGCAACGTGTTCAGTCGCAGGACGATTCCATGGTGTTGATCAATACTGCAGACGGGAAAATGCAGCACTGTCACGTGATCAGGGGGGTGGAGTCCGATGTCAACAAATGGATGGCGCAACGGAGTTTATCCATATGCTTTTTGAAATGTATCCGTCTATCGTGATGCATGTCATTAATCATTTACTCCCGATTACTTCTCTGTTTAGAGAAAGCTTAAATGGTATACAAGGTAGTCTTGGATGTTTCAGTTTAACTGTAAAATAAGGCTCTCATATGTGGTTATTCCCTTAAATAACTATATTATTCCTGTTCTATAGGACTTGAATTTTTTATTAAAGGGCTTTGAACACTGAGCCTATATTTGAACATTGAGTAGCCTAACATATCACAGTTAAAACACAAAAAATAGAATTGTGCGTGTATGTTTTTTGTTTTTTTGGGGGGGGGGGTGTTATGAGTTCGAATCCCACATGCATAGCCTACCCTACAATAAACACTAAACACAAAAGCGCAAGATCATGCTGCCACATAACGAGGAAGTAAAATAGAAGGAATATGGGCGTCTGACAGCCAAACGGATAACGGAATTCAACACTTTATTTAGGCTACGTGGGGGGCGTGCGTGAGAGTAGGCTATGCCGAATGTGATTTATTAAATGCTTGATTTATATCATGCAGCAGTTTAATTACTGAATAAGTACGCGAGTTAGTACGTTAACATCGAGATGAAGTAGAAAACTTACTCGGCTATTAAAACATATTGCATGCAAAATGCTATCCCTTACCCATGCAGGTAAATCCCGTTTACTTTTGAGCATTTTGGAAGAGGTGAATTCTTGCTCGTTGTCCTGTAACTGCATGGCGGACTTCAGGCGTGCCAGCTTGGCATCCCGTGTGTGTTTCCATCCCGAATAGACCATGAGTCCGCACACAACCAAACTAGTACTAACTCTGTAGTACCCCGCTAGGTACACAGGCAGTAATGCGCCAAGGCACTTTCCAAATGTCCACAGAATAGACACTGCGTCTACCCCTGGAGGTTTGGAAGGCTGCGTAGCGCCGAAATGTGGTGCAGCTGCCTTGGACTGGGCCGAGTCCGCAGGCTTTGAGTCTTTGCGTCCGCATGGCGCTGCATCCCCACTTGGCATCGTAACGGGTTTCTCCATGAATTCCACTTCTCTGTCCTTACACAATGCCTTCCGGAATTTTTCAAATAGGCCTACATAAAGTTGTACTTAGAACCTACACGCAGGCAAAACTTTGTTTTCTTTGCTTTCTACTTGTAACAGCGTTGACAAAGACGAAAACCAACTAGGCTACGATATAAAAAGAAAAAAAAAATCGACCTGAAAAATGCGTCGCAGATCAGTGAAGCGAGGTGCCAAAGTTGTGTGGCATAGGCAGACCGTCACAGAAATGATCGGTTATAGGCTACCATTTGTCAGGAAAAAGGGTCTGTGGTATTGTTCGTAGGCCTATAGTTTCCTTCCTTCCAAAAAAAGACTCGAAAAGCCTGAAGTTATATGTAGCTATCCAGCGCGGTCAGAACAGCGTTATGGAAAACACGCCCAGCAGTGTGCAGACGCGGCGCAGTTATGCAGTTGTCTCACGACTTCTCGTGGCAGACGAGTAGCCTTGCGTACGACCTTCAGGATGCTGTTGCTTGCGTTGGAGAAAAGTAGCCGATCTCCGCTCCTGGCCAGTCATGAGGAGCCTAGGATGTGAAAGAGGCGGTCGGGTTCAGGGAAGCCGCAAATTCGACCAGTCAGGGGGCGGACTAAGCGACTTGCCGTAGGCTATGTTTTCATCAACAATCTCGCCTCACAGACTCTTTTAATTAGGACGGATTCGTTTGTCACCATTGTTCCACATGTTTTTTAGACAGGATTTAGGCTTCACGGTAGTTTATTTTAGTTTAGGCTGTTATTTACCGAGAAGTAACGAATTGCGAATGACGTAATTTGAGAAATGGCTTCAAAAAGTTACTTCAGCAATAAGAGGTGGGGAAGCTGCTGCTGCCCCCCCCAGCAGTGTTTTGGCTCTGTACTCCAGCACATTTGAAATAAAACAATGAATACGGGGTTAAAGTGCAGACTGACAGCTTTAATTTGAGGGCATGTACATCCATACGGGGCGATCCATGTAGGAATTACAGCCCTGTTTATACATAGCCCCCCCCCCCCCCATTTTAGGGAAGCAAAAGTAATTGGCCAATTGGCTGCTCAGCTGTGCATCATTAGTTCATGCACAAGAAAGCTAAGAAAAGGTACCAGTGACGGAAAGAGGAAAGTGTGGAGAAAAAAAGGAACGGCCCATGATCCAAAGCCCCCACCCCACCCCTCATATGTGAAACATGGTGGTAGTGTTATGACTGGGGCACATATTTCTGCCACTGGAACTGGCTCACTTGTCTTCATTGATGACGTGACTGCAGACGGCAGCAGCAGGATGAATTCTGAAGCGTACAGACATTGTATGTCGGCTCAGATCCAAACATATGCTTGAAAACTCATTGACAACATATGCTTCAAAACTGTGCAGCAGGACCAGGGGCGTAGCAAGAAATCCTGGTCGTCATGCAAATGCAGTCTCGGTGGGCCCCCTTCCCAAAGCAAAATTTCAGGCCTTCTGAGGGCCCCTCCCCTGCCTTAAGGCCCTGGATATTCAGTTCCACCATTCCCCCGACTGCCACACCCCTGAGCAGGACAATGACCCCAAAAACACTGTTAAAGCAACCAACAAGTTTGTCAGGGCCAAAAAGTGTTATGTTCTTGACTGGCCATGTCAATCACCCATCCTGAATCCAACTGAACATGCGTTTCACTTGCTGAAGACTGAAGGCAAAATGTCCCAGAAACAAAGATGGCTGCAGTCCAGGCCATGCAGAGCATCACCTGGGGAAGATACCTAGCTTAGTGATGTCTGTGTCGCAGAGCTATAGCGTAGTGATGTCTGTGTCGCAGAGCTATAGCGTAGTGATGTCTGTGTCGCAGACTAGGCAGTCATCAAATGCAAAGGATTTGCAACCAAGTACTAAATATAACGACTTTTGCAAATTGTTAATTTGTTAAAAAAAATAACGAAATAAACAACTAATTTCTACATGAATAACCCGATATGGATGTAAATACCCTAAAATTAAAAGAGCCTGCACTTTAGCCTCATAGTCGTTCTTTTATTTAAAATCCAATGTGCTGGAGTAGACTACAGAGCCAAAACAACAAAAAAATGTGTTACTGTCCCAATACTTTCGCAATTAACTATACTTTTTTTTTTTTTAAAGTTTAGAAATCAGAATAGAAGCCTTCAAAGAGAAAGTGATGATTGGGAATCCTTAATTCTAGAACCATTTCAAATAAGTTCTATATATGCTAGGTCTATAGCCCAACAATTTGTATGGATAGACAACATACTGTATAATCACCTCACAGTGCAGACGACAATTTTAATATTCACATAAACTTCCAAATATTAAACGCCTTGTAAACGGAGGAAGCGCTTAAGCAAAATATATGGTTAAACTCTACTGCAAACGACACGGCAATAACCATTTTAAAAGTTTGAAATACCTGAAGAAAGTAGATCCACAAAAAAAAAAGTCTCATATTGAGGTTTGCAATAACTGAAGTGAATTTGTAAAAGTGTAGCGTTTTTATGGGAACATGGCAAGTTAGTAACACAGTAACCATGAGAAACCAGGGCCTGTTGTGTTCGCCATGGTCTGTGGTCAACGATCTATTACAAAGTAAGCAAATGTTATATAAGCCGTACCAAGTTCACCGAGCCATGCTCTGAAAATACTGCCCATATTTCAGGAGTAGTGATCACGTGACTTGCCTCATATACTGTTCCAAAAGACAGCCAAAATTAGTCAGTCAGACCCAACTGTTTGATTTCACATACTTTCAGGCCAGTAACCACAGCATGAAGAATTTACACAGGCTGATTCCAGCTCCACAAAGAGCAGTGTATTCAAAGGAAGCCAAAGGTGCCACCATACAATCCCCTCTTACAAAGATCAGCCCATGCTTATGGATGCAGGACACCAGAGAGAATGCGAAGCAGTTTAACCTCCCATGTCCGTTGGTTTACATTGTATTTACCCAGGGTGGAATTATTCACAGTCAACAGTGAACCTTCTCCCCAAGCAATAAAATGTAAATATAAATTATTGAGGCATGACGTGGTCAATATTGTGTTGTGGTCACGTTAAGGTGAATTGTTCCTATACACATTACATAGTGCAAATGTGCAGAGTAGCATTCGTAGCTATGAGACACTGTGTGTGGCACTTACCTCTAAATGCAGTCTGAGGCTGTAACTACGTATTCAGGCCATCAGTGCTTATTATGACGCAGCAGAAAATCCAGTGCCACAGCAACACAGGCGCTTCATTTCTCCATACAACAGATATAGGAAAACACACATGTACTTGGCGTGTGTAGGAGACCCCCGAGGTGGAACGCGGAGCTAAAACAGCTGTAAAATAATGTCATTTTAAAAGTGCTTGTGTAAAATAAATCTCAATGATAAATCAACTGATTTCTACTCCGGCCATTTCACAGTAAGTGCCTGGGCTGCGTCCCAATATTCTTCCTTCACTCCCCACCTCCCTTCCACCACTCCCCACCTCCCTTCCTCAACTCCCCATCTCCCTTCCACCACTCCCCACCTCCCATCCTCCACTCCCCCACCTCCCTTCCTCCACTCCCCCACCTCCCTTCCACCACTCCCCCACCTCCCTTCCACCACTCCCCCACCTCCCTTCCTCCACTCCCCCACCTCCCTTCCACCACTCCCCCATCTCCCTTCCACCACTCCCCCACCTCCCTTCCTCCACTCCCCCACCTCCCTTCCACCACTCCCCCACCTCCCTTCCACCACTCCCCACCTCCCTTCCTCCACTCCCCCACCTCCCTTCCACCACTCCCCACCTCCCTTCCACCACTCCCCCACCTCCCTTCCACTGGAGTAAATTAAGAACCAGTCAGCCATTGCACAACATGAGGATTATCCGTCACAGCTAAAGCCCAAGATCCCCAGGCAAAGAGACTAATCGTAGGGTACTCGAAAAATGCACCCTCCTTTCCTCCACTACCACCTCCTCTGGTCCGTGATACGGAAACGAATCTTTGCGTTTTAATCTAATGTTGCTGATTACATCTTAATTACGTATAAATGGTTACATACTCATTAATGTCTGGTCGCAAACCGCAAAGTCAGGTACATTGTATACAGTACATGCAAATTATTGTATGTTCAGGCAGTTTTACATATTTCTGGGTAGGAGAGGAGTGGTAGTGGGGGAGTGGAGGAAAGGAGGTGGGGAGTGGAGGGAGGTGGGGAGTGAAGAATATTTGGACGCACCCATCCTACCTGTTTTTTCCAGGGGTGACATCATGCTCTACAGAGGACGTTCATCTGGCAACTTCTACACCAGGGGTGGGGAATCTTATCCGAAAAGGGCCGGTGTGGGTGTAGGTTTCCCCAACACTAAGACACCTGGGCTAATCACCTGATTATCAAGGTCTAGATTGAAGACCACGATTAGTTAATGAGTTAAATCAGGTGTCTTAGTGCTGGGCTAAATCAAAAAACCTGCTCCCACGCCGGCCCTTTTGGGATTAGATTCCCCACCCCTGTTCTACACCCTACAAACCCACAGTGTGCTACAGGGAACCAAGTGACCCAGTTTTGGGGATGTCGTGACTCTCACTGAAGACTACGAGGCTGCAAATTTCGGATACAAATTTCTTCCCATCGTTCCCATCCCTTGATTCAAAGGAGAATCGCAAAAATGGCAGGATGAAATATAGCAGCCACACCAAGTGTGATTCGGATCCAATTTACTACCTGGCATTGCGGTCTGCGTCGAGACGTTAATTAATATGCAGCAATGTATACGTAATTAAGATGTAATCAGCAACTTTAGATTAAAACACAAAGATCCGTTCCCGGGGCGCACAGTAGAGGTGGTAGTAGTGGAGGAAGGGAGGGTGCATTTTTCGATTATTGGGACGCACCCGAGCTTTCAACAAGGGAATCCCACAATGCAACACTCCACACAGAAAATGTGGGCGGTCACGTTTCAGCCCTATTGGGTAGCACTTCCTATATGCGTTGCGAGGGCCGTTCAGCTGTTTTGGTTAGTTCCTAGTCCATCCTCTCTTGCAGAGCACCTGTTTAGTTTGCTCACTGCATGTCGCAAAACAGTTCACTGGAGGGAAGAGAATGTGATGAATTGGTTCCGGACACAGCCCAGGAACAGGAGTAGATGGCTAATATTTAGGCATGAGGTAACTGCGGGAACTCTGATGGACTTAAGCCCTCCCTACACCTGTGGGATAAAGCCAGGAAGTTTTCCACTGCAGTACAGTAGCAGCTATTGAAGACATGTAACCCCAGACTCAAAATGAGCAAAGGCACAGGTTATGTTATTCAGTCTTTACTCATTACCTGTGCCAGAAAGCACAACTCACTACCTTTATTTGCTAATCATGAAAAACATTATGAACGTAAATGAAAACGTTTCTGAACGCACTAATAACTAATATGCAATAGCATCAGAGAATAGTCCACTTTGTCCTATCTTGTTATGCACAAAACTAAGAGCCTCACTAGGTTGAAGGATATTCTCATTAGACAGTCTAACCCAATAAAGTCCAATCTGATCTAATCTATTATCTTCCTATGCTGTTTAGTATTGGGGGGGTGTGGCAGCAAACTGCGGAGGAAGAGAAATTGATAATGGGAGAGGGAAGGAGGCAAAGCCGAGGGCAGGATTTTTAAAAAAACGCCGTTGGTAGTTGGTAAGTGTTGACGGGGAGTTTCAAACGGGGTGCAGCTGGTGTACGGAAACGGTCAGTGTGTAAAACGCACGGCAGCACCGCCACTCCACACGCGGCTTAACCAGGAGGGCAGGGAACAGCTGCAGCCCGTGCAGGACAAAGGAACAGGCCTCTCCGCTCATGACCCCAACATTACAGCCGGTGACAGTCCTGCTCATCACCAACCTTAATCCTTCAGCTGGAGAGATGCCTCTAATCGTCAGCAGGCTACCGTTTGTTTAACAAATGCGGAAAAAAATTTAAAAAAGCCAGCTCAATTCCCTCCATATTGGCTGGCTCAAAATGGCTGCCGCGAGCCACGCGGGCAGGTGCTACAAAATGGTGGCAACTGAGGCAATTTTCCCGCCTTCACTGCAAAGCAATTTCAGAACATGATTAAAGGTGCCATTTACATGCAATCTATTATTGTAATGCATTCCTAATTTCCTCTTATTCTCATTAGCAAAGTGCCATTTCAATAGAGTATTAACTTTAGCGGGCATTTCAGCTAGTATCACTCGAACTTCAAGGGTGGGATAAGTTTGGCTGGAAACTACAAACAGACCTGTGCCATGATGCTCCGTTCCGCTGACTCGCTGGCGTCCATTGGCAGTTGGGTTCAAATCACGGCGGGAGTTCAAGAAAAACATAAAACAGTAAAACGTCGGATATTTTAATGAGATTTTGGATCCTCTAAAGGAAGCCACCAACACCACATGGGTCTCGCTCCCTGTTGCAAGTTCATGAAATTCAACCGTTCTTTGCAAAGACAAGAAATTAACGGATTAAGTAAATTAGCACAGACATTGTCCCGAGGGATATGTGGCACAAATGGTGTGCGGTACACCTGTGGGCCCACCCGACACAACCACTCGGGTCCCTGAAGGGGGAACTTTGCCAACTTTCATCACCTAATTTTTTACTCAGTTGTTACAGGTCAGTACTCTAAAATTTTTTTTTTTTTTTAGTAATGATCTAGAAGGGGGGGGGGTGACAAAATGGCGGGCAGTATTCACTTTGCTCTGTTGTTATTTCTTGTGCAAAATACAGTTCGTTTACACAGACGGGACCTATGAAACATTCAACAAACTTTTGAATTCACCCCAGCGAGCCTCCTTTCTCTGTCCACAGGCATCAAGGCTTTAGAGCACGTGTCTCTGTCCAAATATACATTTCACACATCGGACATTCTGCAGATCTTTTGGTGGCGGTGGTTGGGCGGAAAGAGTACCCAGAATGCACTGCAAGTCCACAGAGTGAGGAGAGAACAGGGGACAATTGCGTCACTTTAGCGATAATGCCCAGAGCAGGTCGAGGTAAGACGGCAAGAGGCGTGTCAGTTCACCTGTCCCCACCACCCTCACTACAGCTCCCCCTCCGAGAGTATGTGGTGGACTGTGGCATTTCATTGCACCACGCGGGTCTCTCATTTTAGTCAACAGGAGAGAACATGCATCAGAGGAGGGGGGCAGAGGGTGTACCCCTATACATATGGAGGCCCCTTTAAGTTTCGGGCTGTAGTCTACGTGGGGCGCCAGTGCCTCAGTGCGGCAGCGTGGTAATGCGCATGCTCTGGCTCACGATGGGGTACGACACCATGGGCGTGGTGGCGTGGCTCATGGTGATGCCAGGCAAGGGCTGGGCCATGGACACGGCGACGGGCGCCACGGAGACGGCGACGGGCGCCATGGAGACGGGCGGCGCCATGCCCTGGGCGATGGTCTGGACCAGGGCGGCGGAGAGCGGGGTGATCTCGGGGTTCAGGTGGGGCGGGGGCGCGGGGGGCGGGGGCGCGTTGGTCGGAGGGGCCGTGGGCGCCCCGGCGGGGGCCACCAGGTCTTGCTGGGTGACGGGACGGGGCGGCAGGCCGGCGCTGCTCAGGGTGGTGTGGGTCTGGGCGATGCCGTGGTTGTAGGAGCCCACCGAGCCCACGGGGGGCGCCAGGCTCTGCTCAGCGGGCGCCGGCGTGGAGGACAGCGTCATAACCTTGGCCTGGCTGCGGAACTGGGCGTTCTGCTCCAGCAGGACCTCGTTGGTGGCGATGAGGTTAGAAACCTAACGCCGGAGTGACCACCAGGACAGCGGGGGAAGAAAAAGGCAGAAAGAAATCAAATCAGCATCAGTACGCTCAGCGTAAAGAAACTCTGTGATTTTAGTATCGCTCAGTTAGCTCCCTAAACCATGAAACCTAGCAACATCAATGACACAAAATTTGAAAAAGGGGTTGGGCAGGCAAAGTATAGACCATTAAAACCTCATAATTATGAAAATATAATAATAAGATGCAAGTAATGAAGCTGCATTTTCAAAGCACTGGTCCAGACAATTTTATTTAATTTATTTGGATGCCCATTGTCAATGTTTGCAGCACTTCTCTACATCTCCATGAATAGCAAGTCTTTACTAGGATCTTCTTAAAAAGTTTTTATTTTAAAAAGTTTTTTTTTTTTTTTTTACTCTCGAGCCGCTCGCACACTGCCCCAACAAACACTAATAAACGGCAATGTTGGTGCTTGTTGGCCAAAGTTTCTAAATGTGATGGCATAAGCTCGCTACTAATAGGAACCCTGTTAGTTTGTCTGGGCAGTGTGCAACTTCAGTTATTTTCCCCCAACATTCTTAATGCAACTGCCAATGTTGGAATGTTGGTCAAAGTTTTGGCAGTGTGCAAGCAGATTATGGGTAATTTACTTGCCTGTTTGCCATCTATTCTTAATTCACTCAGATTTTCTTTCTGGTTTGTTTTCTTTGGCTAGGATTTCTTTACTCACCTGTTTCTTAAGCTCCTCCACCCGTTTCCTCAGCAGGGCGTTCTCCTCCTCTATAAACCTGTACTCCTGAGGGCGGGCAGGGAGGGTGGTCTGCACCCCCAGCTCGTAGTGGCTCCCGACCCCCCCCGTCGGCCAGCCGCAGCCCCTCCAGCCTGCGCCTCTTCAGCTGCAGGGCCGCGTGATCCACAGGGGCCTCCAGGGGCCCCGGCTCAAACAGCCCTCCCTCAAACAGGGGGTCGTACACCGAGCAGGGGCCCCTGTCGAAGCGGCGGGTTCCCGGGGGCCCCATGGACAGGCAGCCCCCCAAGCCGACGCCACCTCCCCCGCCTCCCACCATCATCCCCTGGTCCCTGCACCCCCCCAAACTCGGGCACCCCATCCCCAACCCCATCATGTTTCCCCCTCCGCCTCCCCCGACCAGTCCCGAAATGCTCCCCCCGACACCCACGCAGCCCACGCCCCCGGCCCCGACGCTGGCCATCCCGCCCACCCCCTGCCCCATGACGCCCACCCCGACCCGGGCCGGCTCGTATTCGTAGTCCTTCCTCACGTGGCGGAACTTGCACTTGTTCCCGCGCTGGCACTCGCCCTTGAGGAAGTCCCTGCAGATGGGCACCTCGCCACGGCTCAGGGGCAGGTCCGTGGGCGACAGGCCCAGGCCGGCCGCTACCTTCCCCCGCAGCCGGAGGGGGAGCTCCCCGGTCTTCTTGTAGTAGTCCTCGTCCTCCTTGGAGCCGTGGACGAAGCGGCAGTTGACGCGGGAGCACTCTTTGTTCTGGTGGTCGTGGCAGAAGATGAACTCGTTCTTCTGCACGCCGAGGTCGGGCACCTCGTTGAAGTCCGGGTGCCGGAACCGACAGCGCTTGCCCCGCTTGCACACATTGCGCAGGAAGTCCCGGCAGACGCCGTCCAAGGCGAGACCGGGGCCCAGCCCCCCATAGCCGCTCCCGTTCCCCAGCGCCGCGCCGCCTCCCATGCCCGCCGAGCCTGCCCCGCCCCCTCCGCAAGACACGCTCCCTGAACCTGATCCCCCTCTGCCTTCTCCTGCTCCCGCCCCTGCACCCCCTTCGTCTCCGACGCCAACTACCCCACCGCTGCCTCCCCCACTGCCACCGGACAGGTAGGCACTGTCACGGTCAGGCATTGCGCTTGGCCCTGCGCAGTGGGCACACAGTGGACATGTGGGGGCGTTTTGTTCGCCGGTCTCAGTTAACCAATATAATGCCGCTTATGCTCCCCTGAAGAACTTCGGTTCGTCTTCCGTCCTGGTACCTGAGGAAAAAACAGGGCCGACAATACATCCTTCAGCAAATCATCTCAAGATCCAATTCAAATATTTTGGAAGCTAAATTTCCACTGTGCTGTGATTATTGCTCTAATTGTCCCAGCTATTCCAATGAATTCGTTTAATAGCCGACTGGAATAGCCACAGCTGAAACAAGTTAAAACTAACGACTGGCAAAACTTGTGGTTCCCAAACCCGCCTGAGATAATAGTGATTGCAAAACAAAGTAACAATAAATGGCTAACGTTAGCTTCCTAAAACGGTCTGGTTGGATGAATCTGACCACGACTGACTGGTTTATGTGCAAGATCATTACTGGTAGCTAGCTGTCTTAGCTGCTAAAATGAGCTAAAGCTACCTTTTAAAAGTTGTTTGCATAAGTATTGGTTAATTTTCCTTCGCACGTAGTAATTTAGTTTAACGTTAACTATTATCAGATGTTCGGTGTCACGTTTTATATTAACTATCTGAATAGCTGGAAAACTGACTAACTTAAGTGAGCTACGTGAATTAGAATTAGTAGCCTAGCTAGCTAGTAGTTTTAGCTAAGCAGGGGAAATCTATGTGGCAGGCAGCTCGTACGAACGATCTGCACGGCACCTTAGCCTAAGAGGTAGGCCAGGGCGCCAACACTATGAATAGAAAGACAGCTAACATTACCTAGCTTGTGATCTATTGTGAAGCTACAAAACTACCCAATCTTAGCTTCAATTTAAATAGTTGCCCTTATATTTTAGCTAGCTGTATGTTTGACAATATCAGTAGCTGGAAGGCTGGCTAGCTGTGATTACGTTATAGTTAGAGCCAAGGGTAGTAACTCAAAACACAACTAGCTAACGTTACGGGTTGTAAATAAACTAAAACATTCAGACAAATCTACCCACATCCTGAACCGCTAGTTAGATATCCATTAACGTGTTATCACTAAGAAGCATGCTCCAACAAACCAGACACGAGTTGCTACATAGGTTATCGTGGAATGCAGCGATTGTTACGGCCTGTGCACGTTGTGGTAATTTGTAGCTTGTTAGCTTCCTACCCAGGAATAAATATACTTACCCGCAATAAATTGCGAATTTAACTAGCCCCAAACATATATTTGTTAACTGGGCGTGCAGTTTTTATTTCATCTTCGTTTAGGATCGATTAGGTACTATTCTTCGTCAGAATCATGCATTCGTGTAAGGCGCAGATAGCTAGGTTCCTACAATAGTTTAAAGGCCACACAGTTAAGCACAACGACGCACATCAAAAGGACGTCAGGTCATACGATAGGTAGACTTAGTATACCACCCACTACAGGCAGACTCCAGTACTGCAAAGACGCCAAACGAAAAGGAAATTCCGCTAAAATTGAGAAATACGTTTGCGAGTTCTTAGTGCTTATCATATTCAACTAATGTTTCCTGAAGCAACGGTACACCCAGAAATAATTTTCCAATCTACGTGGTGAATGTCTCTACATCGCACCTGTGTACTTGAAAAATCTTAAATTGCAAGATCCAGGGTGTCACTGGAAGCCCCAGTAATGCAAGGTTTACACTGCAGTCTCTAAACTTTACTGGAAAACATTACTTGAGAAAATAAAATGCAGAGAAATGGCAAGCCATTTTGTGTCTTCAAAAATTATTGAAATGGGGGAGAACTGGCGACAGACCTGGGTGGCCAGTCTAAACATCACTTTCAGAATGCCTTAATGCATAGGAATCTTGTTCACTAATGACTTTTTGTACAATATCCATCTGAATACTCCCTGCCTCCTACAGGACCATAATTATACCATGCCAAATATATCCATAACTATAAATGGATACGGAACATAGTTGTACACCAGCCTGGAACAGATTCTGTATGAAAAATACATTACTAGGCCAGCCTGGAGAGGATTCGGTATGTAAAATACATGTCAACATCGTGCTTTTTAATCAAATTTGATAACCTGTACCGGAAACATTACAGCCCATTTACTTGAGGTATTTTCCCATGTGACAGTACACTATATATCCTCTATGCTTCTAATAGAAGTTGAACATGCAGAATCACTAGGACCATATAACAAAAGGTTAGTCAGGTTAACTGTTCCTATATTTGCCAAGGTTACCTTACCTACATTTCAACTTTTTTTTGTTTTTTTTGGAGGCATATAAAGTGGAATTTTACTTCACGGTTATGTAAAGAAAACTTAACTTAAATGGGTTTAAAAACAACCTTTTTCCAATCAAATCCTAGAAACAGAACAGGCTGTAGTTGCTATTTTTTCTTGTGTAACATGGACTGATACCTTTGCATTAAATTTTAACATGCCCCAACAAATGCAAATGCTTGGTTTCGCAATGAGTTAAAACTTTGCAAGCAGGGACAATTCCCATTTCATTGTATCTGATATTAATGGGGAAAACCTGCGTCTGTCGTAACCTTTGATTATGTGAGATTAAGTAGCTCAGGAAGGAGAATGTACCATCGTACAAAAAAAAAACAACTGTTCAATTCCTCAAACAGTAGTTCTCCATAAGCACCAAGTTTTCACTCAATACAAATCAAGTATAGGTATCAATTTCTACTTTACATTACCAGAAACCACCTTATGCTTTTGGCGTTTACAAAAAAACTAAGTAGGCTTAATCAGACATTAACTACAAGGAAATACAAGAATGGTTTGTAACCAAAAACATTTAATTGAGGTCTTCCATACAAAGCAGCCGAGCTGGGCAGGTGTTTTAACAGTCCAGAGCGCAACACAAGGAAACGCCGTATCCCGCGTCTTCGTCTCCATCCTCACGTCACCGGCCACGGCCAACGACTGGGCAAGGGGCAAGGTTGGGGCCTTCCCTCTTGAACAGCGAGGCGTGTGGAACAGGAACGGACAGCAAGGCGGGGGGATGATGCTTGGGACGCCACAGCGATGGCAGCCGCATGGCAGGAAGAGCAGGGAGGGGACACCACAGATGCAGCGGAGGGGCCTGTTTACTTGGACCTCTGCCTCATCTTTCGTCTTTTGCGCTTCAGCCTGTAGGGGCAAAGGGCACGATGGGAACCAGATGGAGGCGCTGCACGTTGTACTGCTGGCTTTTAAAATGACTGCACCCCCTACTGTTGTGCATAGGAGCACAACAGTACTTTAACTTAATACATATTGGGCCGGATTTACCAAGACCTTTAGCGTGCGCAAAACCTTTTTGCACATGCAAAACTAATTGGTCATGTTATTGGTTTTGTGTGTGCTAAAAGGGTTTGCACATGCTAAAGGTCTTAGTAAATCAGGCCTGTTGTGTGCATTACACCACACTTCTACAAGGGGAGGCAGGGGAGCCATGGGTCCAGTTTGTTTTACTTTCTACATTATAATCGGTAAACAGACTTAAACATAAGAAATTAAGAATGCAGAGTAAGAAAACCATACCACAAGACCCCCCTGGACTACAGAGTATGTAAATACATATCAGGCCTAAACAGGCCATTACTAACTATTCAGAGCATGAAATTAACTTCACCCATTTTACCATCCACATTACCTTTTACAATACAACACAACCTAGTTGGTTACACACCAAAGAGGTTGCTAGAGTAGAAAATCTTAGCCACAATCCAGCATTTGGCTGGTGGCGGGTGTCAATGTCACGCCGTCTAACTATTACTCATCCGATGCAACCAAATATGCATGCAGTACACTACATATTACAAAGCAAATGCAGTACATTTAAATGTCATTTTCTCCCAGTGTTGGGAG
Organism: Synaphobranchus kaupii; assembly: GCA_029718625.1. Taxonomy (NCBI): domain Eukaryota; kingdom Metazoa; phylum Chordata; class Actinopteri; order Anguilliformes; family Synaphobranchidae; genus Synaphobranchus; species Synaphobranchus kaupii. Next base: position 7,141,211 of record CM056380.1, read on the forward strand.
GATTGACCAGTCCTGCAAAGGCTCTTTCAGAAGTGGACTCCCTTGATCTACAGTACAACCGTAAATCTACAGTACAACCGTAAATCACAAATATTTAATATTTAATAACAAATATCGTTGAGGGGTCATCTTACCTGCGCATACGCTTCTTTCTCCACTGCAAAAGAAAAACAAAATTTGAACTGCAGTTACTTACTGTACAGTGGGAGCAGCGCCTTGAACAGCAGCAGGCACTTGGCTCAAATATTATGGAAGCTTCTGCAAAACTGCTGCGTTCCAATTTTATTAAACCTTTCAGGTACATGCAACGCTAAACAAAGCAAAAGCAAACCTAAACAAGTTCCCACTGCCGTTTCTGTGAATATGGCAATTACTTGGCTAACGTATGCATTTATATTGTGCAATACTGTCCAAGTATTCCATCGCCTTGGTGAGTGGAATGCTTGTACGTACAAGCTTCCAAATGTGAGCCATGTCGGAAGCAGCACGGGTAAATTGGGCCACGACCGGAACACAAACAAGCATGGCAGATTCTACCACGACTAGCATGCCTGATAAAATGTTGATCCCGAGCAATTCTCAGCCAGATGTCGTCATTCAATTTGGCGTTATTTAGCTGAGAATAGCGCAGGATCTTGGCTAACGTTACAACGATTGATTAACGTTACAACAACCATTGTCAAAGAAATGGATGCTGTGAAACAACGGCGTTCACCCATTTTGCCGGTATTCTCACAGCTGTTCTTATAGTTTCTTCATACTAGACTGAACCACTAGGCTAAGCTGAACTAGCATGCTAGTTAGCAATATGGACGACGCCACATGGATAAAGATTGCTGCCATTATTTAGCTACCTTTACAGATAGCAGGCTATTAAGTTAAAATAAATTCCTATATATAACGACAACTGAAGGCGAACTAACTGAACTAGATGGCTAACGACAAATCCTACTGCCTTGGGTAGACCCGAGCAAGCAAAATGTTAACTAGCAGACTCGCGTTAGCTGACGTCATTTGAAAGGCAGTCGGAGACTGCTCGGGCATTATAATTTTTTTATTTATGTTTTTATTTTAATTTATTTTAATTTTGTGTATTAGATGATGAATATACCCCTGGCATATTTAGTTCTTATTTTCCATTCTTCTTTTCTTCTCTGATTATACATCTATATGTAATTTCAATTGATGTCATTATGATGTAACCTACTGGATGTATTTGTGAAATTTACAATAAAAAAATAAATTAAAAAAAGACGGACAATCACAAACAAAAAAAAACGTCAGCTCGGGCGAAATTAACGTCGCCGCTATTTTTCAGCGTGCGACTGGGCAGGAACGACAAAGCGGACTAGGCCTGGGCGAGCTACGATCGCTTCTGCGGTCTGGAGAGATGTAGTGTCATCTAGCGTTTCACCACGGTAGTAACGTAACAGGCCTCTCGCTACGGGTGTCAAAGCCTGCAGAAACTCATACCTCGCGCAATTTTGCGAGAAATAAAACGGCTCCCAGATGTTTTTCCCGCACAAACAGTCTTCAGTGTGCAAGGGGCAATATACGGTTCAACGCATGGATTTTAAAAACATTTTAGAACGAAACGTCGTACCGTCTGTGTGCAAAGGCTTTTACTCAGAACACATTTCTTACTGTAAACATGCCAACTGAAGTTTTTTATTTTCATAGGAGCAAATTAAAAATATTTCAAATTGGCTAGCAGTTTAGGTAGCTAATGTTATTCTGGTGAAACCATTTTTCTTTCAGGAACACAAAATGGATGCCATGCCGTATTGGTGCCAGTCAAGTAAGCTTGCAAGCTAAATATCCTTGCAACAAAGGAATATTAATATAACAACTGCCTAGTTAAATTGTGTTGGCATTTGTCCATTTAAGTTGTAAAACTGATAATTTTCTGTAACAATCTTCTCAGAAAACATTACTGTCTGCGAATGAGTTGCGCGTCTTTAGAAGCATGAACAACATCACGTCCAGTAACAATTTCTAAGTTGCAGGATCTTACCTTTGCTCTCATTTTGTGGAGATGGGTCTAAAACAAAACCAAATATCACATGTGTTAACAGATGCATATAATGGTTTTAATAATTCGTTGGATTGACATGGATACATTTGAGAGCAACAAGACAAAATTTCATTACCTTCCTAAGATGGCACCAACTCCAAGAGGACGTGACGAAAGAAGGGGAGGCTATTTAATAAGTCGTATTGCGTCATACAGAAAAACGTATGCCGTGGAACTGTGGGAACTGTAGTTTTTGCAATGAGCTTCCTACTACAAATTACAGGACGTTATGTTTTGTTAGTAGGCTACGCTTCTTTTTGATTTTTGAAGATTCACAAAAAATAAGACGAGCGCAAGTTGCATTCTAAGCAAAAAAATTTAATAAAAGAAACGAACTACATACACTCAGGGACATTTCTTGTGTACTTCAATTCTGCAATCAGAAAATTATACATGTTCAGCGACATATTTATGGAAAAGGTGACAAGTGATAAGATACTCATCGGGTACTACGTGGCACGTCCAGCTAAAGCACTGGATCTTTTTGTAGTGATCCAAATTAGGTAATAAAGTGTGCAACAATAACGTGCCCTTTGACCTGTAACCAAACTATACAATATGGGATTCTTGTAAGGCATTTCAACAAAAAAATATGCACACTAACGTCACATTACATTTTAATGTAGATGCATGTAATATGGGTGGCCTTACAACTTTTACATGTTCCATGCAACAATTGAATCTGTAGTTGTAACATCTACATCTAAGTAACATTTAAATACAGAAAGATTTTTGCTGTTGTATAGTGGTTAACAAGTTAATTCCAAAGTATTAAGATAGCATTCCGTATCTTTTAAGTTGCAGAGGCGTTGCTCTGCCAACAAAGCAGTTTAATTATTAACTTAAGATGTAGGCCTGGGTTTAATTACCATCTCTGCTTAATATTTGACTCAAAATTAAATTATGCAAGTGTTTGTTTTTCACAGACAGGGTGGAGATTTCCATAGTCACCAATCTTAAATCTTTATTTTGAGTGAAATTTAAAGGTAAATCTTGATTGAATCCAGGCCATAGTGTTTTTGTTTTTTTTGTGAATAAAGACAAAAAAAGACAATATAAAGACAATTATTCACACCTGTAATAATGATTTTGAATATAATCCAACAAAAGTCAGGAGATGGTTGCAAATAAATGAAAAACTAAAGATACTTCTTTTCCACTATTAGGTAAAATTTTGAGAAGTTTAAAAATATTTAATTACAGAAAAAAAAAGCCCTTCTCTGCCTCCATCTTGTTTGTCTTGGGGCATGCGCCTTGATCCAAATTTACACTCAGTGGCCAGACTGGCCACGTTATTATGTACACCCATCTATACCGGGTAGGAACCCCCCTCTTCCCTCCAGAACAACCTGAATTCCTCACAGCATGGATTCCAAGGTGCTGGAAACATTCCTTCTGTATTTCGGTCCATGCTGGCAGAGATGTTTCGACCACACGTTCATGCTGTAAACCTCCTGCTCCACCTCATCTATTGCAGTGAGATGCTGGGGACTGTGCAGGCCATTGTAGTAAACGGATGACACTGCTATGTTTGTGGGACCAGCTTGAGATGATGCAGGCTTTGTGACATGGTGCATTATCCTACTGGAAGGGTAGACTGCGGCCATAAAGGGAATGCGCATGGGTCAGCAACAACTAGGTATTCTGTGACATTGAAATGATGCTCATTGGTATCAAGGGGTGCCAAGAAAACGTTCCCCACACCATTACACCACCACCACCACCAGCCTGCACCATTGACACGAGGCAGGATGGATCCATGGATTCATGCCGATTACGTCAAATCTTGACCCTACCGTACCGTCCCTCCTCAGACCAGGCGACGTTTCTCCAATCTTCAATCGTACCGTTTTGGTGAGCACATGCCCACTGTAGCCTCAACTTCCTGTTCTTAGCTGACAGGAGCGGAACCCTGCTCCTGTAGGCTGTAGCCCATCTGCTTTGTTCATTCAGAGATGCCCTTCTGCACACCGCTGTTGTAAACAGCTGTTATTGGAGCACTTTACTATAGTTAGACTATTATAGTTAATAGTTAGACGGCGTTATTGGCCTTTACTTTAAAATCAACCGTTAAATGATTAGCCGACAGTTAAATCTATTTTCCAATGGACATCTCAGTCTCCAGACTTGAGCCCAATAAGAGATTGCTGGTTTCAGTGGAAGGGGCGGTTCCAAAGCGCATCCCAGAGGATCTGAAGGAGACGGGTGAAGGGCGGGTGCAAAAAGTATTGAAAAGGGTGTGAATGTTTGTGACGCTTGCATTTTTTGGGAAATAAATGTTATCTTTTTCGAAGATATTGTGGTTTATTCCATTGAATTATTTTTTAAATAGACTATTGTCCACAAGTTTGAAATTGAAAACATAGCTCATTACTTGTATTTATACAGGCTATGTTATTCATCCTCATGTGAATAATTTTGGAGGACACTTGTATATCATTTATCATTATAATATACAAATATTTAATTACTACATATGCATTACTTCTATTTACAGTTTATACTTAATAGGCAGATATAGCCAATCTCCCTTTAAAAATGACAAATAACTTGTGGTAGAAATAGTTGTTTGAGGATGACAGCGAGTGTTATTTTCATTTCCATGTTATATTGAACCTTTTTGAGCCCTTAGCCACAGCACTGTTTTCATTATGAATAGGCATCGGTAGTTAAAACTTTGATGAGTAGTTTTTTTGGAATGTTTACGAAAAATTCTAAGTCAGTGTTCTAGAACTCCATTGCTTTCACTTTGCAATTACCAGTGGTGATTATTACATCAGCATTAGAATGTTCAGTTGAGAACATTCTAATTAAAGGATACCCACGTCACACAGTACATCAGACTAAATTACCTGTCTAATCACCAACACATTGAGTACACAGTGTACATTGGATTGAACAAACTTTGAGTACTTTGGGCTTAGTTTACCTAGTTTATCTGTTTTTCTCTCCTTCTTGTCAATTTTGGACAGGAGCTGTACTTTTGTGGTTGGATCTTTCGGATTGGTCAATAATGGTCATAGCCTACTTCCTGATTGGCCCATCTGGGCCCAGCTAGATCTCCATTGGCAGGCAAAGAGGCTGCTCTTGGTTCTCAGCACCTGTGTCTGGTTCCTCATTGGTCCTGATGGCATTTGAGAAAGGACCTTCCCTTACGTGATTCCCGGCCCGTCATATCATCTTCGTTGGCTTCTGAAGCCACTGGTGTTGCCTGGCCTCCTCTGCGGTGATACGCTCAGCTGGATCCCACCTGGATGGGCCCAGACACACAGTGTCAGAGCGCTTGGGCACGGGTTTGAGAACCAGCGGCCTGCGGACCTGACAGCAACATTCACAACATCTGTTCCTCTTCAGTGCGATAAGGCAGACCGGACGCGAAACACATACGCGAGACAGCGCTTCATGAAGTCCAAAAACAGCGAATCCACGTTCTTCAAAACAGTGGCCAGGTCCCTGGAGTTAGCTGGCTTTTGTGTGACGTTCTTTGGCTGGCCTTCAGAATCTGTCCACACATAAGAGCCATCCATCAGATGACCCTAAATTTAAAGATTAGGTATATGATTTGGTTTCATGCAGTGCCACTTCCTGTTCTTACCAAAAAATACTTTCCGTCTGGGTGCTGTCTGAACAATGTCATCCGGGGGCATTCCCAGCACCTGAAACAGAGTGTGATATTGTATCACTCATTTGCACACTGTTAGAATAGCACGACAGGCAGGTACTGGAACTCCTGTGTGGTTCTGACCCAAGTTGTGTTCGGGGTTGACACACAGAACTTTCACGAATCTCCGTTATGAAGACGACCGACTGTGAGTGTTTCTGCTGGTGTCTCCCAGGAGGGCAAACGCACATTTGAGTTTGGAATATATTGAGAAAGTTTGAGAGCACAGCCCTTTGGTGGCTGTTAGACAGGCGCTGTGGTACTAGGGTGGGCAGTGAGGAGAGCGCGCGCGTGCGCCGCTGGTACCTCCATGATGCAGGCGAGCTGGTCGGCCTCGTTGGTCCCAGAGAAGAGCGGGTTGCCAGTGTAGAGCTCGGCCAGGATGCAGCCCAGACTCCACATGTCGATGGCGGTGCCGAAGGGAAGGCCTAGGATCACTTCCGGGGCACGGTAGAACCGCGTCTGGACATAGGTGTAGCCTGAGGACACACACACACACACACACACACACACACACACACACACACACACACAACACACACACACCCACACAACACACACACGCACACACACACACACACACACACACACACACACACACACACACACACACACACACACACACACACAGCGCCCACACACACACACACACACACAGCGCCCACACACACACACACACACACACACACGCACACAGCGCCCACACACACACACACACACACACACACACACACGCACACACACACACACACACACACACACACACACATACACACACACACACACACACCAAAATTAGAGAAGGGGGAAAGGTAAGGGTGAAGAAGGGGAAAGGAGGGAGAGAAAGAGAGAGTGAGAGAGGGAGAGAAATAGAGAGTGAGAGAGAGAGAGAGAGAGAGAGAGAGAGAGAGAGAGAGAGAGAGAGAGAGAGAGAAAGGGAAATGCAAGGTGGGGCACTCAACATGCTCTGGGGCCCTCTGTACAGGTCAGGAGGAGGATACCTACCTTTCTGATGCTCATAGAAGCTGCACCCAAAGTCCGCCACCTTGATGTTTCCGTGTTTTTTCTCTGACAGGAGGATGTTCTCCTTTAAGAGGAGAAGGGTCGACTGAATAATTAACTTTTTATTGATTAAAAATGTATTTTGTAAAGTTATTAAAGAGTTATTGTTTTCAACACAGTTCTGACAGTATGTGCATTGCATGATTTTCTTGTGTGTTTAATGAATGGTCATGAACTGTGCTTTGTGCTCTTATGAAATGATTAGTAAGTAACATACTGCATGTGTACCCCTCTAATAAGGGGTCCCCACCCCTGGCCCTGGAGAGCTACAGGCCCAACTGCTGATTTTTGTTTTCACCTTAAAATCTTTTTTTTCCCTGGGGCTGCTGGACGGCTCATTCGGTTAAGGGCCGGCACCACGCTGTGGTTGAGCCTCGCGGGTCTCGGATCAAATTGCAGACAGGTGGGCATTCCAGATTGGGGTGGGAATTGGCTATATACAGCCCTGGGTTCCACGTGCGACAGCTGCTTCTTTTTGCATCGCAGGCCGCAGCGGAGCTTGCACAGAGTGGCGTCGGAGGAGGGACCTTTCGTACGCGGCTTTGACATGCAGTCTTACTAGTGCCTCTTATCTGCCAGTGGGGTTCACCCAAGAGCGATGAAATGTAGATCCCTGTCCGACTGAACCCTCCCATTCCCTGGGCGACACAGGCGCCAACTGTACGTCACCCTGTAGAGCTACCGGCCACAGTCGACACTGGCACAGTCCAGAGTCGATCCGAGGATCCGTGGTGCCTTGACCGAACTGAGCCAGCCAGCAGCCTGTGGTGTAATGTAATATAACGGCCGGGAATGGAACAGCCCTGGGTTGGGCGGCAAAATCTTTTATTTATTGCACAACAAATCAATCAACTCATTTCATGCAAGTTGCGACTCACAACAAAAACCAGTGGCTCTCTGGGACCAGGGTAGGGACCAAACCAGCACACTCAGTGGCTCTCTGGGACCAGGGTAGGGACCAAACCAGCACACCCAGTGGCTCTCTGGGACCAGGGTAGGGACCAAACCAGCACACTCAGTGGCTCTCTGGGACCAGGGTAGGGACCAAACCAGCACACCCAGTGGCTCTCTGGGACCAGGGTAGGGACCAAACCAGCACACTCAGTGGCTCTCTGGGACCAGGGTAGGGACCAAACCAGCACACTCAGTGGCTCTCTGGGACCAGGGTAGGGACCAAACCAGCACACCCAGTGGCTCTCTGGGACCAGGGTAGGGACCAAACCAGCACACTCAGTGGCTCTCTGGGACCAGGGTAGGGACCAAACCAGCACACTCAGTGGCTCTCTGGGACCAGGGTAGGGGACAATTGCTCTAAACTTTTCTGTTTGAACCATAAGCTGATAGTGCTGTTTAAGTCTGCTTCAGGATGTTATACCGGTTTGAGGTCACAGTGGATGATTTGTTTCCTGTGCAGCATCCGCAGGCTGGTGACCAGTGCGGCAGCATAGTGATGTGTTTGGGACAAGGTAAAACCATGGAAGTTGTTGTTCCTGATCAGCCTGTACAGGTCCATTCTATATAGAGACAGAGGGCAAATGGCTGTCAGTCTATGCTCTCAATACAACTTACTGTCCTTACAACATACGCAAGATGGTGTCAAAGTGCTGGAACTTTTTTTTAATAAAAATGTGATAAAAAATAAATCAGTGTTGACAGAATGTCTGGAATTGTTGCTCATTTTTACGTGTCATAATTCTCTATTCCTGGGCTCTTCAAATGTAAAAGTTCCGGTAGTTGAGATTTTGGTAGCTTCCATTAAAATATTTAAATACACTGATTGAGGTTTGAGACTGAGAATGTAATTCAACTCAGTATATTGTACTGTAACACGAAAGGATTAAAAAAAGAAAATCATGTTAAATACCAGAGCTCAGATTAAATCCAAATGATTAAATTCAAACACTCAGTGTTTACATTCCACACTTATGGAAGTTCTCCAGGGCCTGTTCCACAAAGGAGGAGTACTGAGTTAGCTGGATAACTACACTGAGTAAAACCCGGAACCTGGACTTTTCCGGATTTTACTCAGCTAACTAAGTAATCCTGTTCTGTGAAAAACCCCACCTGCTCAGATCTTCTCATATCCACAATCCCCTGCAGAAGCACTCACCCCTGGAGCTCGAAGACGATGCAGATATGTTTCCGGAAGGTCAGGTGCTCCTTCATGTGGATGACGTTATAGCAGTTCTCGCTGTCTTCGTTCCGAACCACGTCCAAGATCTCTAGCTCCTTGAGGGCCATGCGGTTGGCACTGCAGATGGACACAAAAATGGAACATGGAGAGCCGCTCCACAAATACACAAACGAACAAGCTCAAGACCCTTTGTAGCCATTATATTACATCGCAGCGTAGGCTGCTGGACGGCTCATATTAAGGCACCACACTGCGGTGCATGGTTGAGCCCCGCGGTCTCGGATCAAATCGGTGATTGCGTCGCCCAGGGTATGGGGGTGGGGGTGGGGGGGGGGGGTTCAGTTGGTTAGCGGTCTGCATCTCATGCGAGCTTAGCTGTAGTCTGCAGTGTGAAAAGAAGCAGGTGGCGTGTTTCGTAGGAGAAGCACAAATGTCTACAGTCTCCCGAATCATGCAGTGGGGTTTGCTCATGAACGCGGCTGTGGTTGCAAATAATCAACCACAGCCGCGTTAGGGCGGGAATTGGATATGTAAAGCGCCCCATGTTGGGCCGCAAAAAAAAAAATTTTTTCTTTAATAAATAAAAACATTACATTTCACTGATACCTTGCCTCACCATTACATTTTACTAGCTTTTAGGTACACGTATGACCCTCTAGAACATGGACTTCTGCTATTCAGAAAGGTCTTTGAGAGGGAGAATCCTCATCACCTCTTCTGGTTGTGAATGAGTTTTAGGGCCACCAGTTCTTTGGTCTTATGGTCCAGACATTTCAGGACCAGGCCAAATGATCCCTGGCCAAGCTTCTCCAGAATCTCATAGCGGTAGGCGATGTGGTCACGCAGTACCTGAACAAACATAACATTCACAAGAATTATTTCTGGATCCCGTTGCTGTTATATTCCCGTAATGGCATGAGGAATTTATCCTGAGAAGTCTGTCCTTCCACCCAGACACATAAGAGCATATAACTATGTTTGTTGAAACTGCTGTTAAGGTGGATGTGAGGCCAACTTGTTTCCATTACATTACATTATTACATTACAGGCATTTAGCAGACGCTCTTATCCAGAGCGACTTACAACATTTTTGTTTATTATTATAATAATTTTTTTACCTATTATCCATTTTTACAGCTGGATATATACTGAAGCGATTCAGGTTAAGTACCTTGCTCAGGGGTACAACGGCAGTGTCCTGGGAATCGAACCTGCAACCTTTCGGTTACAAGGCCAGTTCCTTAACCATTATACTGCACTTCCACACTTTCCTGTGGCCTATGACATTAAGGGCCTGATTTACTAAGACCATTAGTGTGTGCAATGTAAAACCAATAACACAACCAATTTTTGTCATCGCAGTATTTGTTTTACACTAAGCATTGGTTGCGTTATTAGTTTTGCGTGTGCAAAACGGTTTTGCACATGCTAAAGGTCTTGGTAAATCAGGCCCTAAATGTGGAATGATGTTGGGTTGATGTTTTCATACCACTGCATGCACAATTCAGAACGATAATCCCCTGTTGTTGCCTCAGATAGAAAGCTCAATCCAAATAAGGCAGGCCAAACCAATCCAGCCACAAATGACCTGTAGTACCATTATGCATCCCTTGGAGAATATTACCGGGATATAGATGCACTTGGCGTCATCATAGACGGAGTTGGAGTCCTCACAGTTCTCAGGTATGTCCTGGGTATCCCCCCTCTTCCTTTCCGCCCCCAGACCCAGGTACCAAATCTCTGGGAAGTCCAGGATCTCCTTCCGCTCCAGGATGGTCAAGTTCTCAAGGAAGTGCTTGAGAGCCACTACAGGGGGAGGGGGTTGGGAGACGTCTCCTTACATCAAATACAGCAAAAGTGCTCACTTCCTTTACAGTGCACCTACACAGCAAAATGTTCAGTGTTAAATCAAGTCTTACCGAGTGCATATGGTCCCGATTGAACTCATACTATGGGCCTGATTTACTAAGACCTTTAACGTGTGCAAAACGTTTAGCACACGCAAAACCAATAACATGACCAATGATTGGTCATGGTATTTGTTTTGCACCAATCATTGGTTGTGTTATTAGTTTTGAGAGGACCTCTGTATTCCCACTGCTCTTACAGTTGTAGAGGTGATATGTACTGCTCTGATACCAGATACTGCCCAGAAACATCCATGTCGCTAACCTGGCAATGTACTAGTATTATCTAATCTATCTAATTAATCACTACAGCTGCTAGCATATAAAAGTTTGGCTTGCAGTATCATGTCTCATGCTCTGACGAAGGCATCATGCCGAAACGCGTTCGCCAAAACCACAATAAATGGTGTTAATGAGGTAACGTCTCTCTTTTTCTATTTGGTGTGCTGCCATCTCCATAGCCTTTATTAGACTTATGGTTTTTTGTCTGATCAATTTTTTTGTGTCAGAGCACCCAGCCAACAGGCTTGACGAGGAAAGCGCACCTGACATTCAGTACTTTGTACTAATTTGTAATTGCAGTTCTTTGCAAAACCTCCCCCCACGCGGCACCGTGGGCTAAGGCGCAGACTTTGTCTGTGCGGTTGCGCCCCGAGGATCGGGGGTTCGATCCCCGGTCCTGCCAGATCCGAGCGTGGCCGGTGCCCTGTGGGAGCGGCAATTGGCGGCTGCTCCCAGGTGTAGGGAGGGGCTCGGAGAGAATCGGTGCGCACAGAACGGCCCTGGGCGAGTTGGAATCACGGTCAGGAGCTCGAGGAGTCGCGCCCTGCAGAGGACGTGACGCCCTCCATCCTACTACCGGCTGACAGGGTTGTATAGCGGTGATTCTCTAGCGGTTGCTACACGGGGGGAATTGAATTAGAATACGGGTTCAATTGGCAACCAAATTGAGAGAAAATGGGAAAAAATCTGAAAAAATAAAAGGTATAAAAATCTCCCCCGACACAAACATAGTTATCCTTTGAGCATCTCACCCAAATATACCTTCTGGTGACATGGGAAGAGTCAGTCGCCTCCAGACCGTTTTCTGCTTTAAGTTGTTGGAGACACTCTTTCCCTCCTCCTCTATGGACTTCAAAGGAACGCTGACCTTTGATCTCTCTTTCTGTCAGTTCAAAGGGTCAAGAGGTCAGCAAAAGAGTGGCTTCTTCATTGTGCTGGTGGTATAGTCAGAGATTTTATCAGCGCTGATCCTGGGTGTGTTAAATCGATGGGGCATTAAAATGCCTGTAATCTAAGTGATCACTGTGCCCACGGTGGTGGACCCTATGAAGGGGAGAAGTTTGGTCTCGCCTGGTCTGTGTGGAGGCCGTTCTCCACAACTTTCTTCCTGACGTCAGGCATGATGCTGCACTTCAGGGAGAGGAGCTTCGGGTTGTTCAGCAACGCCACCACCTGTCGAGCAGTTACCTGCCTGCCAGGTATCTGCACCTGGGTCACAGTGCCTATGTTTACACCGGTCTTTCCACAGGAAGATAAGAAGAACGAAGATTACGGCAAAAGAAGGAAAAGAAGAAGACAAAAATTAAATGTGGGATGAAAAGAGACAAGAGAAGACAGGAGATTATATCCAATGTATTGTGGGTGTGGGTTGTATGTGTATCCTTGTATTGCCAGATCCAACCATATCTCCTCTGCTAAGAAAGAATAAACTGGCATCACAGAAGCACATTCTATCCCTCTCATTAAACAACATAAATGTGAAGTTTGGATACATTATATGTAATCAAAAGAAGACTGAGACAATGATTCAGGATATATAAAAGTAAAAAGTACAAATTCCTGCAATTATTTCTAAATAATAAGTAATATATTATATCCTATCAAGAAAAGACACGGTTACAATAGTTCTGTAGTATGGCCTTTTAAAAAAACAAAAAAAAAACATTTTTTTAAATAATTTTGCTCCAAACGTGGGGCTTTGTATGTCCAATTCCCACCCTAATTTGGAATGTCCAATTGTCCCCCCAAACCATGTTCATGGAGCAGCCCCACTGGACAAGACACACAGGTATCTTACCTCAGTACAGACCCACAGCTTCCCTTTCGAAACACGTGGCTCAGCCACCTGTTTCTGTAGTATGGTCTTGGTTTAACACAAAATCAACCTCATGACATCATTATACATTCACATTGTTATTCCCACTTGCAAGAGGGGACAAGGTGGGCTGGAGTTAGGTTGAGGTTCAAGGTGGGCTGGAGTTAGGTTGAGGTTCACCTACAATGAAGGCCTGGCTTCAATTAACTAGCAAACTTGAAATAAAACGTGATAAAAATGCTTTTGAGAATGTATTAATTTATAATAATAAAAATAAATAAATAACTTGTCATGATGATCAATTATCAGGCTCTGATAAAAATGATCGGTATGATTTATTTGCTGGAAAGAAAGACCCACCCAAAGAATTGAGAGCTTTCCAGTTACCTGGTCAGTCTGTTTGGATTTATCCATCCTCTTCCTCCCAACTTCGGGCTGGGCACTACACCTGAGGGGGTGGACCTTAGCGTTGTTGAACATCGGTGTCACCTGCCTGACAGACACTCGCATCTGTGTACTTCCTGTGGCCACGTTGGTCTTCTGCAGGAAGAGGAGGGACAAGAGGTAAGGTGGGACTGGAACACTAGAGATCAAATCAAAGGGTGATTATCTAAAGATGATTAGTGGTGGAGGAGCTGCAGTCTGTGTCCTGTTTGCTCATGCAGGGCACTGTTGGAGCTGTGTGTGTGTGTGTGTGTGTGTGTGTGTGTGTGTGTGTGTGTGTGTGTGTGTGTGTGTGTGTGGGTGTTTGTGTGTGTGTGTGTGTGTGTGTGTGTGTGTGTGTGGGTGTTTGTGTGTGTGTGTGTGTGTGTGTGTGTGTGTGTGTGTGTGTGTGTGTGTGTGGGTGTTTGTGTGGGTGTTTGTGTGTGTGTGTGTGTGTGTGTGTGTGTGTGTGTGTGTGTGTTTGTGTGTGTGTGTGTGTGTGTGTGTGTGTGTGTGTGTGTGTGTGTGTGTGTGGGTGTTTGTGTGTGTGTGTGTGTGTGTGTGTGTGTGTGTGGGTGTTTGTGTGTGTGTGTGTGTGTGTGTGTGTGGTGTGTGTGTGTGTGTGTGTGTGGGTGTTTGTGTGGGTGTGTGTGTGTGTGTGTGTGTGTGTGTGTGTGTGTGTGTGTGTGTGTGTGTGTGTGTGTGTGTGTGTGTGTGTGTGTGTGGGTGTTTGTGTGGGTGTTTGTGTGTGTGTGTGTGTGTGTGTGTGTGTGTGTGTGTGTGTGTGTGTGTGTGTGTGTGCGTGTGTGTGTGTGTGTGTGCGCGTGCATGTGTGCAAAAATTCAGGTGTAAAATCCAGGCTCAGAAAGTAAAGGTCCTTCCCAGTATTTGGTTCCAATCACCTGGATTTGCTAATTAGCACAATTCTTCAGCCAGGAGGTAGAACTAATTAGTGAAATCAGCTGGCTGGAGTTCATGGGTGGAAGAAACACACTTTTACTTTCTGACCCCTGTATTTTATACGTGTGTTACATGTACATGTGCGTATCTGTGTGTAGAGTTCAACAGAAGCTAAAGCAACTGTTACAAATTGGCTAAACTTGACCACCCCTCTCTCTCTGCCCTTGGAGGGGTGGTGGACATCGAATATTCAACCTAAAGATTAAAAAAAACCTATAATAACGACCATCAAGATGAGCCGTCAATGTCGTTGTGGTGGTAACACATGGGGGTAGAGTCACCTGCTATAAGGTCCCCAGTTCTAATAGGCTTGTGTGGCAAAACACAATGATTCAGCTACAGCAGTGCGGCGAAGCGCCGGCTTCCATCTCACCTGACGCATCTGGTGTCTGTTCTCCATGGCCTTCTTGATGATGTCCGACTGCAGGCTGTATCCTGGCGAGTGGAGCTTCGCGCACTGCATCGCCGCACAGGCCTGCTTGACCAGAGTTTGGATCTGGGGCACGGGGCCCATGCTCGAGTCAGACTTCCACCAGGAGGGAGGAGGAGAGGAGGAGAGGACAGGAGGGAGGAGGAGAGGAGGAGAGGACAGGAGGGAGGAGGAGAGGAGGAGAGGACGGGAGGGAGGAGGAGAGGAGGAGAGGACAGGAGGGAGGAGGGAGGAGGAGAGGACAGGAGGGAGGGCAGTGATTATCGGAGAAACAGCAACCAGCCATTTTTTTTTCCCCCTTAGTGATGCTTTAAATGGGATATGTTCTGTTTAGCACCCTTGGGTGGAAGGGCCCACAACCCTCATCCTGAGGTGTGGGGGGTGGGGCCAAGACAAGGCACACACACCTGAACGGCTGACAGGTGGTGAACTCTTACCATTTTCTGACATTTGTTACAGTCATCCGTATCCTTAATGATCTTGTTCTCCATTTCTTCTTTTCTGTTAAAATAATTAATCCACAAACAGTACTCCACAATTCATTATTTATATATAACTTATTTTATAATCAAATTGATTGACTTTGAGGCCTTAAAGTAATTACCTGGGGAAATAGCCACTTGTCCTTCAAGGTAATTTGTGGAATATAACATTCGCAGAAGCACTTTGACTGCAAACCTTGACTGTATGTTAACCTCATTCATGAGAACAGACTAATTACTGTGCGATGCGTTTCATTAACTGTAAAGATGAACTAGCTCCACTTCACAATAAATGAGTTCAGCAGCAACAATATTAGATCGTCTACCAATTAAAAGATCAACAATTACATACTATACCCTCTGTAACCTCACAGTAGACTGCGAAGACTGCAGGTATGCAGTTTGTTCACCCTAACGGGTGAAACATCAGCTATGCTTACCGCCTCTATCTAAACTGGGGACTTCATGGCTGGTATAGCCTACTGGCTCTACTAACGAACAGTGACAAATTTGCTCTCGCGACTCCTTGCTCCATCGCATTGTCCAATATGACATCACCTGTGATGTCACAATGACAGGGACAAAATAGCGCAACAGTTGACAGCTGAAATGATCGAGTTGAAGGACAAAGTTATATGACAAGGCTTTTTAAACTATTGGGATGCTTGAAATACCTCTTTGGTTTGACATTTACTTTTACTTCGGCATCTACCTATCATTGGGGTTAAACGACAGCTTTAATGATTGCACAGCCATGTTGATACATTCTTGATACTGTTCTATAACATAAATTGTTTACGGTGATGGAACTACAAGAACGTCTGTTTGCGTCTGATCTTAACGGTATTTTGACATCAGTGTTGTCTGTCAAAGTCTCACACCCCTGAAACAACAACAACATTAGATTAATTACCCAGTCACAACTTTTTTCAAGACCCAGCTCCGCTTGACAATCGCTTTGAACGCCAGCCTAAACATAACATATTTTGTCAAACGTAGCATATACAGTAGGCCTATAATCATGTTCATTATTTCACAGTCGAATCGATACCCGTGATGTATGCTGACTTGGAACGTTTGTGATGTTGGTCCAACAAAAAAATGAGTAGTTCGAAAGAATACGCATTCAAACTTATAAAGGAACTGTTGGTTAAGATGAAAACTGACCTGTGTCTTAACGGTCGCACCGTATTGATACCCAATTGAAGACATAATGTAATCTGCCAAAAACATATTTAATGATTTAACAATGTTCCCTCTAATTCAGTCAATGTAAATCTTTATAATGTCTAATTGTCTTGGAAAGATCGTGACTATAGGCTACCCAGAAAAATATTAATTTTGTAGTAGCCTAGCTACTTTTGTCTCATAACTAATTAAATAAATAATAATATTAACCTTACACATAAATGAGTGACAATTATTTTTCGTATCTTGCAAACAAAATAAATGGTTCACAAATCAAATTCATTATGTTCACAAATATGTTTTTACACTCACAAATAGGCTATCTCCCGAGCAGACAAATGTAGGCCTAATTGGTTCACAAATATGTTTTGCACACACAAACAAATCTCTCCCAAAGCGACAAATATAATAATAGCCTACATATTAATTTCTTGACAATGGTTACTTTTTTGTGATTTAGCCTACCGATGTATGGGCAGTCATTTGACAATGACTCGGATGTGCATTTACGCATCGCCGGGCGTATATGGAATCGCTTGCATACATTTGTGGATTTTTGTGACAATCCCCACAGAAAGATCTACAAATAGTTTTTTTTTTATTGAGTGTACTCCAGCCAATCATGTTTTTAAGACATCCTTTCGTTAACGCCCACATTACTCCGACCAATCACAGCACGTGTCAGTGGGGCTGTACACACTGATTCGCTGGGAGAGGTAAGCACCGTCTTCCCCGCACCGCACCCTTTGCAGGCTGCCAGCCAATGAGAAGACCTCCCAAAATTGCTAAAAGGGCACTGGGATTGAGGGTGCATCCCAATACTCGAAAAATGCATGCTCCTTTCCTCCACTACCACCTCCTCTCCTCTCCTTGCCCCGGAAACAGATCTTTGTGTTTTAATCTAATGTTGCTGATTACATCTTAAGCACATATTAATGTCGCAACGCAAACCGCAATGTCAGGCACATTGCACACTGTACATGCAAATATGTGTACTCGAAACGTTCAGGCAGTTTGGCATACTTCCGGGTAGGAGAGGAGTGGTAGTGGGGGAGTGGAGGAAAGGAGGTGGGGAATTAAGAATATTGGGATGCAGCCTGAGAGAAAATTGAATATTAAGGGGGTTACCATTCAGGAGGGGCGACGAAACCTTACTTAAATATGCGGTAACGGAACTGTGACAGAAGATCTGGGACTTAGAGAGTAGAGGGAGGGTACACATATTATAGAGGGTACAGAAATCGGTCGCTGTAAAAGTTTTTAAAGGAAAATGTAGAAGAGAAGAAGTAATCATAACTAGATTGAGGTTTGACCATGCGGCACTCAATTCAACTCTGTGGTTATTGGCAAAGCGTGCATCAGATGTGTGTGAGGAGTGTCACGTAAGGGAAACCGTTGAGCATGTCCTTTTGCGATGCCCTAAGTATGCTACGGAAAGGAAGACGTTTTGTGATAGAGTAAGGAGGGGCGTGGATGGGATTTTGAGGGTAGCGGATGGTTTTTGGGAGGTCAGTATGGCGCTTTTTTAGTTTTCTTAGAGACACAGAGTTGGAAAGTAGGATTTAGGAATAGAACAGTGAGGTAGGACATTTATCTAGACAATATGTAGTCATGGAAAGTTCCATCGAGCCGCTGTGCCCCGAAATTTGAAAGAATTGTTCAGCCTCCTATGATGGCAAAACTGCTAAACAACCAACTAAATTCCAGCTACCTCATACCAGGACAGCCAAGCTATTCTGTCCTGGGAGTTTAATTATTATGGGCCGTAGTACAGAACAGTTTCCTCAATACAATCAATCATTTAGCCCAAACTTTAATGTGTTGTAAACCAATGCTTTAAATTAACTAGCGAGCTCATTTTAGAATAAGAATAGCCTTAAATGACTTTTTTTTAGGTTACATAATACAGTGAAAAACCTGTGCTGTTAATAACGATTGATCCATGCTTCCTTTGATATCATACTGTGCATACAAACTGCAAAGGTTTGACTCGCAAAACTAATTTCAGTCAGACAACTCGCAATTAAATTAAGCAATATTTTATCGAGATTTAAAGTGAATGCACATTTTGGCATCAGGCTCTGCCTCTTATCACTCCCTGTTTGCGTAACATTTATTAGTATAAGCCAGCCAAGATAATAGGGAGTAAACCACTGAACCCCCTCCTATGGGGATCATAAGAGAAGCAGAACCCACAGGTGGATGCTGGGGTGGTGGTGGAAGCGCAGACACTTCCCTGAAGGGCATACGTACATCCGGGAGTATGCAGGGAAAGCCAAGCATGTTAGCAGCGTAGCACATCAATAGAGGCATAGCAGGCAGCAGCATGACAAGCAAATGCATGAACAGGTAAGGTCTGTGATTTAAATAGCCCTCCCATTTAAGACGTAGCATCATGTGAGCCATTTGCCGCTTCTCAAGTTGTCTGCCTAAACTGGCTTCGCATCATAACATTTTTACCTTAGCATAAGAAGAAATATCTAAGTTTATTTGAAGCTTTGCATTTGTCAAATAAAACAAATGTTGGTAGCTGAACTCATTTCAAACTGGAAAGTCTTGTCCTGCTTGTCAAATGAGTTTTCACAGGCCGCGCCCTGTCTATATGTTGTGGTTTCGCCCCACACCAGTACATTCATTGTAGTCAAAGCCATAAATCTTGCACGTACTAGAACAGTGGTGCCAAATCATGTGCCATGGAGGGCCAAGAGTATGCAGGTTTTCATTCCAACCAATCACTTCACTTGATTTTATTTATTAGTTCCCTGCTCTCTGGTTGACAGTGTGTTAATTAGTGATTGGGTACCACTGTACTAGAATAACTTGTCTGCCTTCTTTTAACCTGACCAACCCTTCCAGTTACAGACATGCAGAGGCAGAGCACAGAGAGTAGCTGAGAGAGACGCAGGTAGGGGGTAGGTCAGGATGAAGTGCCTCGACTCCAGGCTGGCCTTCTACCTGGGCTTCCTGGTGGGGACCAGCACGCTCTATCTGTTCCTCAGGCAGATGTGGCTTGAGGAGGCCACCGGCAGGCCATCGGCCAATGCGGAAATCCACAACTGGAAGACGGAGGACCTGGCGCACCTCCAACTGCACCACGACCACATCACAGGTACTCGACTCACCAAATCTCACTTCCCTTAACATTGTGGTACATGTGAGAATAAAAACCTGCAGTCAGTAATTGGTCTTTGTTTCTCAAAAAAACTCTCCTTCCTGTAGCTCAACAGAACCATTTTCCAGCTTTCAGCAATGACCCTCCACAATCTGTGTTCATTTATCCGCTTGTTTAATAATTTGTGGCAAGCGGTCCACAGCTGGCCCAGATTTGCACGGTGTCATGAACCCGTATGTCACTGACCACTGTTGTCGCTAAGACTGAAGAGGATTCTGCCGGCTGGCCCAACATAGTCTTCAAATGCTTCGTCCTGTTTTTACTTCCTCTACGTATTCAGGCTGCCAGAATTTTGCAGGCTATTTATTCAAATCATATTTGAGGTGTATATAGTGCCCCCGGGCTTTTTTAAAAATGTACAAAATCATGAAATCAGGGTGTTATAGGGGGTGTTAAAATGGCTCGGTTCAGCTTGCGTTGTGAAACACTTTCGCCCACAGTTTGATTGGATGAAAGGTGTAAAACAAATTAAGGTTCATTACGATCTTTAAACATTATAAAGCAGTGAGGGTGGCTGCCGGTTTATGGATCCAGCCGAAGCCTTTGTTAGTAGTACAGAGACACCGCCGCACAAATCTGACCATGCCATTGCAGACTCTGCCCGGCAGTCCCCATCGGGCAGGTCGTAATCAGCCGCAGCATTTCTCAGCCTGGCAGGGTTTTCTCAATCTTACTGTCCAACTAGCACCCCCTCTGGCCAGCTCAGGGGCTGCAGTTGGCCTGTGCCACCCGCACAGTCGAATGGCTCAGCAGCCGCCCAGCACAGCTAGTGCATGAAAAGAAGTGCCAAGTGGCTTTACCCACTATGGTATCATTTGTGCATCCTTATTGGTAATTTTTAGTCACGTCTAATTCGTCTTTTGGTTTTTATTTCAACATGAATGGCACCCTTGTGTTGTGCTGCAGTTTGCACCACTGAAGTGACTTGAGTGGGTTTAAACTAGGAGTAACGTGAGATACAGGTTTTTTTTTTTGTTGTTGGGTAGGGTGGGTGGATCTTATGTTTTGTATTGTTTGTTTTTTCAAAGATCTGCTGCTTTATGGTGTGAAGCTAAGGGCAAATTTCCATGCACGTGGACAATAAGATCTTAGTCTTAAGAACTCTGACAGGATGATGGGATGGGCTTACAAATGGTTTGGGTGCTAAACATTGGTTCAGAAAAGTGAAGAAATGGGGGTTGTAGTTGTGGGAGGAATAAATGTGCTGATTTAATACTGGAAGCGCTGATGTTGGGGGCGGGGCTTGGGGTCTTCCCAGGGCAGAACAACAGCATGGCAGATGAGTTGTACAAGAAGGTACGCATCCTGTGCTGGGTGATGACGGGCCCCAAGAACCTGGAGAAGAAGGCACGTCACGTGAAGGCCACCTGGACGCGCCACTGCAACGTGGCGCTCTTCATGAGCTCGGTGGACGACCCGGACTTCCCCACCATTGGCCTGGGCACCAAGGAGGGCCGTGACCAGCTCTACTGGAAGACCATCCGCGCCTTCCACTACGCCCTGGAGAAGCACGGCCATGAGGCAGACTGGTTCCTCAAGGCCGACGACGACACTTTTGTGGTGCTGGAGAACCTGCGCTGGCTCTTGGCTAACCAGACGCCCGAGGAGCCGGTGTACTTCGGCAAACGCTTCAAGCCGTTCGTCAAGCAGGGCTACATGAGCGGCGGGGCGGGCTACGTACTGAGCAAGGAGGCCCTGCGGAGGTTCGTGGAGGGCTTCAGCACCAAGACGTGCACCCATACGTCTTCGGTGGAGGACCTCGCGTTGGGCCAGTGCATGCAGAAGATTGGGGTGAGGGCTGGGGACTCCCGCGATACACTGGGCCGCGAGACCTTCCACCCCTTCGATCCCCAGCTGCACCTGACCGGCAGGTTCCCCAAGGGCTCCGATTACTGGAACTACTGCTACTACCCACCCATTAAGCAGGCAAGTTGGGCAGTAATGTCCCTCAAACCATTATTTGTAGTTTTTTTAATTCAATTCAATTTTATTTATATGGAGCTTTTTATAAAGACACTGTCACTAAGATGCTTTACATTGGAGACACAAAAGAAAATTGGGCAAGAAACCAGGCCTTGGATGAAAAACTATAAAATACCATTGACGACGGTATTGCTAAACCGCATGCTGTTGCATGAATTCATACCGAAAGAAACGGCATACAACCCAGCCCTACTTCACAGTTAACAGAGAGAAATTCTGCAAATTCAAGAATAAAGCCAGAATATGGGCCAGGAGGCCTACAGAACTTCACAAGGGCAATGAGCTGAAAGAGTGTAGGACCTGACAAGAGTGTGCGATGATGCCAACATAGCCACAGCACAGATTTTGTTGAGAGGCACACCCTTCAAAGCAGCCAATGATGTGGAAACACTCCTAGTGGACTGGCATGTACACTGGTGTTCAAATAAATAGCAGTGTGTGAAAAAAAGTGAATAAAGTGCAAATATTTTTTGCATTTGCAATCGAGTCAACCAACTTCTGGCACCTAGAAACAGGTATTTGAGCCCAGGATGAACGAACTACATTCCACAGTTCCTGTGAATTTTTGGATTTTGCTTCAGAAACTGCATTTTTAATGTCACCCCACAAGTTTTCAATGGGGTTGAGGTCGGGGGATTGAGCTGGCCACTCCATTACCTCAATCCTTTTTGTCTGGAACCAAGATGTTGCTCACTTACTCGTGTGTTTGGGGTCGTTGTCTTGT
Organism: Synaphobranchus kaupii; assembly: GCA_029718625.1. Lineage (NCBI taxonomy): Eukaryota > Metazoa > Chordata > Actinopteri > Anguilliformes > Synaphobranchidae > Synaphobranchus > Synaphobranchus kaupii. The sequence continues at coordinate 7,163,509 of CM056380.1, forward strand.
TGAAACACCCATTTCAGGAGCATTTCCTCTTCGGCATACGGCAACATAATCTCTTCAAGTATTTTGATGTATTCAAACTGATCCATGATCCCTGGTATACGATAAATAGACCCAACACCGTAGTATGTAAAACATCCCCATACCATGATTTTTGCGTCACCATGCTTCACTGTCTTCACAGTGTACTGTGGCTTGAATTCAGTACCCGGGGGTCGTCTGACATACTGTCAACGACCACTAGACCCGAAAAGAACAATTTTACTCTCATCAGTCCACAGAATGTTACGCCATTTCTCTTTGGGCCAATCGACGTGTTCCTTGGCAAATTTTAACCGATTCTGCACATGCCGTTTTTTCAACAATGGTGCTTTATGGGGGCTTCTTGCTGATAGCTTAGCTTCGATCAAACATCTTCTGACTGTAACAGCGCTTACAGGTAATTTTAGATCATCTTTGATCTTTCTGGAGGTGATGATTGGCTGAAACTTTGCCATTCTGACTATTCTTCAATCCGTTTTAACAGTAGTTGCTTGTTTTCTTCCGCGTGTTTCGGCTTCTTGTTGCCATTTTAAAGCATTTGAGATCATTTTAGCTAAGCATCCTATAATTTGCTGCATTTCTTTATACGTTTTCCCCTCTCCAATCAACTTTTTGATCAAATTACGTTGTTCCTCAATGTTCGGAACGACCCATTTTACTTAGCAGTTCAGAAGGAAATATATTTTATAACAATGTGCGAAACATTTGCTTCCCTTCTTCCTTAATAAAGGACAATTAATGACACCTGTTTTTTCACAGAATGAATGAATTCTCTAATTAAACTCCACACTGCTATTATTTTGAACACGCCCCTTTCAATGAATGAGTCAATTACTCAGAACAAGCAGCGTGCATGTCATGACAGTTGGGTCTGTTGTTTTTCTATTACACTACTACATCTACAAGTAAATTATTTGCCATGCATAAATATCACTACTACTAATAACAGTGGTTCATCAGGTTACTGATGTTGTACTGCTATTTTTTTTTAACACAACTGTATAACCTTACAAGGCACATGCACACCTTTTGACTTGTAAGCATAAGAAATCACCTCCATGCATGTTAGGCTCACTAATAGGGCCTGGAGCTCACTTACACATTACAGAAGTGTGAACAAGGCTTTGAGCACCAAGGTCAAGTCCCAAGAGGGCACTCGCATGATCCGTGGGGGTTGCAGAGAATAAGCTCATTTCAAGCAGCAAGTGACAAGACTGTGTCAGTCTGGTTATCCACTAGAAGACTCTAACCAATCTGGGGCCACTAAAAGTAGCCTGTGGTTGCCTTGGCTGACCCTGTGTAGGGTCCCCAGGATTAGGGGAACTGGTGGAATGGAATAAAGGAGGAAATCTAGCCAGGCATGAGCCAGTGCATCCTGTCCCAGTGGACTGGTTGTCTCTATCAGGGAGAACCACAGTGGGCAATGGGTCGACAACTGAGGAAAACAGGTCCACCTCTGCCATGCTGTATGTACACCAGATCATCTCCATTACCTCCGGGTGGAGCCTCGAATCCCCTGAGGGGGGTTTCTGGTGGGACAGAAAATCTGCAACCTCATTCTGGTCGCCTGGAAGATCCATAGGAGCTGCTGTGTCACCCGCGGAGATTAGCTTGACCTGGTGCCATCTTGCCCCCCTGGTGGTTTTCTATGAAAAGACTGTTGAAGTACTGTCCTTCAGACAAGTAAGGAAGTGTCTGAGTGCTAGATACACAGCCTGTATCTCCGGAATATGTGCTGAACCCCTTGATTGTCCTGTACTACAAGACAGCCCCCCTTCCCAAGAGCGAGGTGTCTGTGCTCACAACCTCTCGCCATGAAGGGACTGTGCCCAGGGGAACACCCGTGATTGGGTAAGCTCTTCTCCATAGCCGCAGGGCCAGGAGGCATTGTAACGAGACCTAGACCTTCCTGTTTTTGTGCCACTTGGGATCCAAGTGGAAGCCATTAACCCAGACCGGGAAAGGGCGCAAAGACAGAAAGCCCAATGGTATCACCGCTGACGCTACAGACAACATGCGCATCAACTGGAGAAAGGGGCTCTGCGCTAGGATGCAGCCTCACTGAAAATGGAGAGGAAGGAGAATGGCAGTGTAGGACCTGACAAGAGTGACACGATTAGCAGTTTGGTAGGTAAAGAGCCTGTGAAAAGGTGTGTGGCTAAATAATCCACATATCTTGTGCTCATAACCGTAATTGGCAGCTTCATGAAAGAAAACCACAAATGCAACCCTGGGGTTAGTGGGCAGTCAATCGGGTGTGAACGGACAAGATGGCAGGTCTCCAACTCTCCGGATTAGAAATGACATACTTGACATCAAAAGGGTCAGTAATTAGTCTAGTCTTTGAAATGCTGAAAGATCACTCCTGCTCTTTCCCGCAACAGCAGTGTTTTGCCTATGCTGCTGAACCATTTCTGGTAGGAAATGGTTAAGCGCTTGCATCTTTATGCCCCATTGTTGCCTAATATTCTCCAAAATGGCCGCCGGCTTTGCTGTAACGACTTCCCCCTGCGGTCTGTCCACCAGGGTTCCCAGTGCTGCTCTGACCTGACCATCTCCTTCCATTACGTGAGCCCGGACGTGATGTACCTGCTGGAGTACTACACCTATCACCTGCGTGCCTATGGCTACCAGCACCGCTACCAGGCCCCACCAGAGGTGGAGAATGGGTAGGTACGGGCAACATAAAAGGACATTGTCTCAGTGAAGGGGAAAGAGTCCGATTTTTAAAAAAGGACAGGAGCGGAGGAAGGTGGCACTGGAGAGGCAGAGAAAAAGCCCCCAGACAGCGGGAACGTTGAAGAGCAGCAAGATTTTTCCAGGAAGGTTTTTTTAATGCCCTTCAGATAATGACATCTATAGGAGCTACATCCAAAGGGAGTTTTAAAAAGGGATGTACGTGGTTGTGTGTGTGTGTGTGCGTGCATGTCTATGTATGTATGTGAAACTGTGCAAACTACATCTCAGACATTCTGCTGGGCGGATGTACTTTTGGAAGGCAGTGTTGGGCTTTAATAAAATAAAAAAATAAAGATTTTTTAAAAGATGGCCCGTGAGCTTTGGCTCCAAGCATTGCAGACAAAGGGGAAATGCCTTTAAAATAGTTTGAAATGGCCTATTCTTCTGAAAATGTGATATTTTTCTCTTTATGGTGTGGCTGTTAATTCTTGTTCTAATGACTTAAATTATTTAACTCGCCAGCATTGTTAAATTACTGAATCTAATCTGTGAACAAACCCCAGGAGTCTTTAATGAGTTAGTTTTTTTTTGTACGAGGATTTAAAACGGGGTGGGGGGGGGGGGCGTCAGCTTACGTGCATCTCGTGCCCTCTGGAATTGGAACCCTTAGTAAAGATCAGTAAAAAGGCTATGAAGAAATCAGCTTGATCTTGCACTCAGAATATACATTTTCACAGGGAGCTCCAATGTTTTTGCGCTCAGCACGGCTCACTCCCGGGGCTTCACAGTTTAGATTGGCTTTCCTGTCTTGTTAAATATGCACGTCTACGGCTGGTAGGTGCACAAAGCTTTACGGTGTTACGTGAATCCGTTCGGAAGTTATATGCCTTTTTGTGAGAAGCCACGCCCACTGTCACACCACCGCACCATTCAAAGTACGTCCATTTTGATTATGTTTTTCAATTCCCAGACCTTTTTTTACACGCAAGGGTGTTTTTTTCCAAATTTAATTTTAAAGATATATAGATATATTAAAGATATTCACATTTTACAAGTCTCTGACAGCCTGATGGATTTACAGTGGCTGTAATAGAGGCATTCAGGGGTTCTCTCCCCAAAATATTTCAAGCCAACTCCCAGGCACCCTCTCCACCAGGGATGGGCAACTCCAGGCCTCACGGGCCAGGGTGTATGCAGGTTTTTGCTGCCTCTAGTTACAAAGCATTAAATTAGCCGAATAATTTACATGATCTGATAATTTAGCCACGATATGAACAGCAGCTCTTGTGCCTGCATGCACGTATTGTAGCGTTTTATTGTGGTCTACTTTACAAGTGAATCAGTGATGGTGTACCTGACTAATTAGCTGATTGAGCCAGAGTAACAGGTGGCAGCAAAAAAACTGCATACACACCGGCACACAAGGCCTGGAGTTTGCCCATCCCTGTTCTACATCTGCGTTATGCGTGAGTTTATAAATGGGTATATTTCCTGATTATTATTAATCTTGCTTTTGTTTGGAACCATTTCTTTTGTGCACCCTGAGATTGCAAGGAAAGTACCAGCACAATAAATAAAATTTAAAAAACTAATTTATGTTTATAATTGTGAATAAACGCTATAAATGTGTTCGTATGTAAAGCCGCTGCAAACATTCCGCTGTTCAAGCTGCTTTTGGAATTACTGTATTTTCTTGCTTTAGACCACAAATCCCAGAATGCCCCTATACCAGTAATTGTAAAGCTGGCTGGCATCAGAAACTACCGTATCTAAAATATCCTTCATTGTACATAAAAACCATTAAAAAAAAAAAAATACACTAAAAATATGTCAAAAACCCCAGAAAGTGAATTGTCCACGTGTCAAATTTAGCATTTTCAATTGGTTGCCATAGCACCACCATTTGGTCAATTAGGTCCAGCACATGCTTGCTAAATTGGGGAAGCTTTTGAGAATCCATGTGGATTTTATTACCGTTTTAAATGGTGGAACAAAAAATAAATGACTACTACTACTTCTACTCATAATAATAATAATAATAATAATAATAATAACCAGTACAAATACAATAGGTTCCAGAAGCTTTGCTGCCTGAACCCCTAAAAAGCATGTTGGAGGCAGGGACATGAAGGACCATATCTATTTCAGACCACTCACTTTTCATGCAGCCACGGTGCACTCACATACATAAAAATATACCATAAGAATCAACCATACACACCCCAGCCAATGGCCGCCCCCCAATGCTATACCACACATCATTTGCTTCCCATGTTAGGTTGCTAAAGGTTAGGTACACATTACACATTAACACAACACAATATAGGTTATGGTATTATTATAAAGTTTATTTCAATTATTTTCCCGTTTTCAGCAAAGAACAAAAACGAACAAAAACAAGGGACAAGCCGTTTTCTTCCTCCACCCAAAAATTCAGGCACACGGCCTCCTGAGCCTCTTTTCCAAAACAGTGTTTGTCTGACCCAAAGGCGAATATAAGACAGGATAACACCACCCCCTCAAAATAATGACAAGTGAATACATGTTCTTTTGACCGAGGTACTGGGCCACTTCTTGCTTACACTACAAGCTGAACCCCTAGGAAATTACAACAGCAGCCCTGACACCCACAGAGTAAGCGCAGGGGCGAGCAGCTGAGACTACTGGAGACTGCGTCTATCGTAAGAGGACCTTCAAAACCACATAGCAAATTCTTCATTTTGGGTTTGCAGTGTCTTTTTTTTGGCTTTAATTAAAGCGTTAGCTCACAGCGGCTTAATATGACAGATCTTCTCTGACATTTAAGTAAAGGGTAGCAGGTCCCCTGGTGTTGCCCATTTGTAAAAGTCAAGAGTGCAAAACCAATGCCCACAGCTTTTCAATTGCTTTAGCTACTCTTCAGACTTTTTTTTTTTTTTTTTTTTTTTTTTGAAAGTTTACACAATGAAGGCAAAACTCGCCTTTTCTGACTCCTTACCCTTGTTCTAATCCGCGTACAATTAACAAATTCTTCAACAGCCAAAAAATAAAAAATAAAAATAAAAGAATCGGTCCTGAACGGCAGTTTGCTACTTCAACAGCGACAGGTAACAAGCCACCTGCTGCAGCCAATCACATTCCCAGGTCACTGGCATGTCGACTCACCACCCGAGTTGTAAATGAGGAATTGAAAGATGGTGACGACAATCTGGCAACCCAACTCAAATCTGGCAACAAAGTCCATCGGCCTCGCTGAACTCCGGCGGAGCGCTTTAGAGCTGTGGCTGTAGAAATTGAGCCCAAGTTCATGATGGAGAAAAGGGAGGTCGTTGCCACGGCAGCCTGGATAAACCAAAGGGAAGGGGAAGTCGTGCGTTCCCAAAACGAGCAGGTGTCAAGTTAATCACACAGGAGGGGGGATATTCACCTGACTACTGTGAGGTATACCCTTTAGGAAATAAAGAAAAAAAAAAAAACTAAGGGGGAAAAAATAATTCCCCACTTAAGTTTTCCAAATTCATAGGGACTCAAAATGGGCAGCTTTCCACAAGGTAGTTAAAAGGTAGACTCAAGAAAGAAAATGGCTGCCCTAGGTAGAGCGGAAGGGTAGGGTGGCAGTTTCGGGACATGCCCATTCTGTGGTTCAATTTGCCCTTACAGGGGGTGCGTGTATGTATGTATGTGTGTGTGTGCGTGTGTGTGTGTGCGCAATGGCGATGTTCTTCTCTGTGGACAGAGAGCAGATACTACTGGCGTCATTGCCCCTAGTTCTCTGCGTTATTGCCCCAAGTTCTCTGTGGGAATGTCGTTTGCCTGCCCAAACCTCCAACCTCACTTTAGCCTCTGACAGAAAAGATGGGAACTGGCCACTTTCCTGAGCTTAAAGGGTTAGTTCGGAATTTTGGACATAATGTCTCATTTACAACTTACCCATGATGTTGTTGATTGATGGAGACCATTTTCAGCTGATTCCATGCTGTCCTTCTTGTGGACATACACACGTTGCTAATGCTAGCGCAACTCTATGGTAACCTGTAGCATCCACTACCAAATGCACTTAAAACACTCCACAGTGCACCCAAAGCAAATAAAATACAACGCCAGTCTATCTGGGTTAATTTGATTGTTTATACCATCATTTTTTAAAGTCAAACTATCGTTGAATCCTTTACTTTGTGCTGACCTATATTCTCTGTGGAAGTAGAATATACAGAGAAGTACGGTGGCCAGTGCAACCTGTTGCTCTTCTTTGTTGTTGTAGTCGACCAGGCAGTGCCGGCACTACATTCGTAGGTAACGTAAAGTATCGCTCCGCTGCCGTACTTCTCCGTATATTCTACTTCCACAGAGAATATAGGTCAACACAAAGTAAAGGATTCAACGATAGTTTGACTTCAAAAATTATGGTATAATCACTCAAATTAACCCCGATAGACTGTCGTCATATTTTATTTGCTTTGGGTGCATTGTGGAGTGTTTAAGTGCGTTTGGTAGTGTATGCTACTGGTTACCATAGAGTTGCGCAGGCATTAGCAACGTGTGTATGTCCACAAGGACAGCATGGAATCAGCTGAAAATGGTCTCCATCAATCAACAACATCAAGGGGTAAGTTGTAAATGAGACATTATGTCCAAAATTCCGAACCCTTTAAAATGCTACAGATTTCAATTAGAAATTCCCACAGCTGCAAATTATACACGTCAGCATTTGTAGGATTATTTTGTCAAAAGAAGTCAAGTAATTTTCTTCAGTCGTTCAACAGCGGTCATAGCATGTTGACTTTCAACACCACACGGCTGCAAAGTACAGCGTAGGGTGCTGATGCAATTCTGATCGATATGCATTCAAATTGCATCAGTTTTGAGACATTGGGAAAAAACGGAGTTGAGCAGCAATGAATATCAACTCCAAATCATGACTAGAAATGCCAATGATTCCCTTCCAACGAGGTGGCCAAGTTAGCTGAATGAGGTTGCCAGGTTAGCTGAATGATCCACATCTCTGGTGCTTCTTTCAGCTAAAAAATAATAATTTTTAAAAAAGCTTCCAATTTTAACCCTTTCCTGTTAATGTCAAGTTTACATTTGGGACAGGAAGCATGAAAGGGGACCGGAATAAACAGGCTTTGGAGTGGGGCAGATTAGATTTCATTTGTAGGGTTTCTGATCTTTGGGGTGTGTGTGGGTGTGTGTGTGTGTGTGTGTGTGTGTGTGTGTGTGTGTGTGTGTGTGTGTGTGCGCGCGCGCCTGGGACACGTCTATTCTGCTGCCTCGTTCTCCTCCGTTGGTTGGCCTGTGGCATTCTCTGCATTCTTGGAAGCCTAAAAGAAGAGGAAGAGGATGGAGAGGTTTAGGGGTGCGGTGCGTGCGTGAGAAAGAGAGGTGGACATAAAACATTTTAATACCGTTTTAAAAAGCCACACCACCCTTGAGTTGCATGTCCAAGCACATCTAAGTGAGGTTAAACCCAAAGCCTACAGTATTTTGTTTATGGTTCCTTTCGTTGTTTTCAACAATTAAAATTGCCCAAGAGAGGAAATAAAGTAGAAACGAGGTCACATACCTTCTTTTTCTTCTTCTTCTGAGTCTTGCGGCTGGCGGAACTCTGTAGAAGGGCCTGGGGGGAAAGGGGGGAAAGGGGGGGAAGGTTTAAAATGGCGCGCCAGCCCTCTCACGAGAGAAGTGCTCATGGGCTTTTATCTTCCCTGGTACAAGAACAGAGCAGATGAATCGGTACAGAGGACAGTGCTATTTAAAGCATGCCCAAAAAGCACCCCAGCCACTCTGAAACCCGCTTCGACCCACTCACAGCTGTGAGGAGATCCTTATGTAAGTGTAACAGCGCCTGAGCCCAATCCCATAATTCCACATCTGTGAGGATGTTTTTTTTTGTTTTGTTTTTTCTCTTCCCCCAAACACACCCTGCTTTCTTTGTGCCCAGAATTCCTCTGCAGTGATGGCACAGCGGTGCCCCGCCCCTCACCTTCAACTCTGGGTCCTGCACCTCGTGTTCGGACTTGTACAGCTCCGGCTCGAAGGGCCCGCTGGTGATCCTCATGGGGCCGTTGGCCATCAGGAGAACCGTGAACTTGAACTGGGCCACAAACTCCGCTGAAGAAATACAAAAATCCACAAGGTGTTGAGTTTACGCTGCATTACAAGAACAAGGCCATTATTTCCCATTATAAAAATTATAATATGAGGCAGGACTAGAGAGCCTATTCAGTCAGATGACCCAGCATTTTAATTCTTTATATTTTTTCAACTGTTAGGATAATTCCTTCATATCTTACAAGCGCAAAACAGCATCAGGACACAGTCACACAGTAACAGAAACTAGGCCCAATGTTCATGTCTATGGACAGCAGTTACATTGTAATAGAACTGTACCTTATCGGACCCGTTTGTAGTCGTTTCAATGACCTTCGGGAAGCACTTATTGTACGTTGCTTTGGATAAAAGCATCTGCCAAGTGAATGTAATGTAACAAATGACAGAACATGGAGAAGAGTCCTTGCTTAGGGGGCCCATTGTGACTGGCCTCAATGAGATGTGGGAATGTCCACTAGCAATCACCGGAAAGTAGTTTTACTAGGTGGTTAGGTTAACGGTCTTTCGGTAGGATATATATATATTATATATATATATTATAACACCATACACTATGAGCATCTGAACTCTTCTACAGGTTTATCGCAATCTTTAAGAATGATCAGAATGATGAGACAATACCAGTCCCTTTGTCCTTTGCCCATGTAAAAACACACCATGACAGAATATATTCCCAAAGTTAATATTAATAGTAATAATAAAAAAAATAAAAAAAGTTAATAAAACTGGCAAAAGACAAACCAGGTAAATCAAACTATGCCTTGGAACGTGCACAGACTACACCAAAAAAAAAAAAAATCCCCTAAAAGGTATCCATGAGTTCCACAATTCAGATACTGTATGATCCCGGAGTAAAAATTCTTTGTTGTGCAGCCTGTCTATTTGGCAAGGCAAGGCAGGTTTTCGCTCAAGAGTGCTAGAACGCGATTGTTTTGCTTGTAAGGATATCAAAATCCTTTCGCTGTGAGGATTTCACTATTGCGTCGGGGGGTAACTAGAGACTTGACATATGCGAGCACACAACTTTCCACAAGAGGGCGACAAAAAGGATGGGTTGGTATCATTCCATATTGTAAGATGACTCATAACGACTAAAAATAGAAGTCGACTGTTCGCACATCTTTCTCATTGACGAGCACATTTTGATGTGTGGGAACTTGCTACTCAAGATATGCCTGGAGATACGGCTTCATTCAAGGGTAAGGGGGGCCGATTTAACCAAACTGAGTTTTTGCTGAACTCAGCTTGAGCTGAGTTGATCAAGAGTTTGATGGTTGATTAAAAGTCTGAGCCTGAATATTCTGTATGGTGAAACGCTGAGTGCCTCCAGCACACGGTCAACCTGCATTCATTAAACATGAATCCAGTTATGAGGTTATAGGTTTGGATGGAGCAAAAACCAGGACCGTCTCTGGCACTCCAGGACCAGGGTTGCCTACCCCTGCCTTAGTAAAGCTATAGCATATCTAGTGTACACACAGAAACACATTTGCATAGCCAGATGTGCCGCTGTACATTACTGATCACAACTGGAGGGATCACTAGCTTGGGACGGCAAAGGGCACAGCCACACCCACAGGCCAAACACAACACACCGGAGAGAAATCACTGCCAGTAAATACCAACGCGCCAAAACACCGGATTGAGTTGTATCTATAAAATGCTCCTTAAAAACCACACGAACATGGATATTTGGTCTTCATTGCATCCAAAGGTAGAACAGTGGATGGAAACATCTTATCCCTTGTTTCCATGCACAATACAGATAAGAAATGTTCCACTGTTTCATTCTACCAAACATCCTAAAGTACAATGTCAAGCTTGAAAGGCCTTGTCATGAGGACTCCACTTTGAAGGGACAGCAATTGTAGCTAAAAAAAAATGTATTGTCATTTTATTGATTGGGTATTTGCAATTGAAAGCGGGGCATCAAAGTGGTTGACAGCGATTAGATTAATGAAATCGTGCAGTGCATCTCTAGCGCTCTTGAAGCTACTGGCCTGCACTCATCAAGCACAAAAGATTTGGCATTTAAAACAAAAATAAATCCATGAATACATACTTTCTGTGAAAAGGACATCAAAATGTGGTCTGTGGAAGCCTTCTCTAACTGTAGTCTCTGACAGACAACGGATGTCTGTCTTCATGTCATTCCTATAATTTATCCAGTGCTGTTTGACGTTCATGCAGAAGGTATAAGCCATCAGCTATAGGGAGAAAGATCCCCGTACAAAAACGAATTAACCAACGAGTCCACACATGGCAACACCGACTTCCCTCACCGGCTCACTCAAGGTGAACTTTTCCTGAGAAAAGGTGACCTTTAAAAAAATAAAAAATAAACGACTGACTGAAACGTTGATTTGCCTTATTGTCCAATAACAGATATCGGAGAGATGTTGGACCTGACTGTTTGAGTAAACAACTGACTCGAGCGTCCCAGTCTGTAGTTTCTCTGTTGCTATTGGGGCCGGTGTGAAAGGAAGTGTACCATGAGGTCCAACATCTTTCCGATAACTGTTATTGGACAATATCGGTTATTGGAGAGATGCTGGACTTGAAATCCTAACAGTTATCGGAGAGATGTTGGACCTGACTGTTTGAGTACGGACTCGAGCATCCCTCAGGTCCAACATCTCTCCGATGACTGCTATTGGACAACATCAGTTATTGGAGAGATGTTGGACCTGAAATCCTAACAGTTATCGGAGCCATGTTGGACCTGACTGTTTGAGTACTGACTCGAGCATCCTACTCTGTAGTTTCTCTGATGCCATTGGGGCCTGTGTGACAGGGAGTGTAGCAGTCGTAGACCCTCAGGAGTCTGCGGTCATCCCAAACTCTGGATATCCCCAGGTGTAGCATGTCGTGGTTGGTCCCCTTACCTGTCAATCAGCTTAAGTTTCACTGCCTCCATCCGCGCTTTTATAATCTTATATGTCAATCAACTGTAAACAATTATATAATCTTTGGATCCAAACGCCTTGTCCAGTCTGCATCTGTGTAGTTTCAGCCAGGAGGCCGGACTGTACCGCGGTGTGACGCCCACACATAGCTGACCGTAGGCGTAGCGTTTTCGTAACGGTCTTCTGCGCTAAACTCGAGTGTGACTCACAGGTTGCTGAAAGAACAGGTAGAGTGGGCGGAGAGAGAGAGAGAGAGATGGAGGAGGATAAACTCACCCTCCTTCTCGTGGAGGACGTTGAAGGGCTGCAGCAGCTCGTGTTTGGCGCACTCTACCACGCCCAGCCGGGCCTTCCCTTCGTCTTCAAACGCCCTGAGGAGACGAGGAAGGTGAACGGGGTGAAGCAAGACAACTTGCGTCAGATGACAAGAAAGAGAAAGAGGCGACCCGAAACAGTGTCCGTGGCAAGCCAGCGGGGGTAAATACGTGTGGCGGTAGGTGCGTGAGGACAGGCGTGAGCGAAGCTCAACGTGGCGGCAGTACCTCAGAGTGAAGGGCATGGTGTCAAAGCGTCTCTCTACTTCGCTGAAGAAGACGCGGGACGTCTTCATCTTCAGGCCGTACTGTTTGCTGGGGTCCCGCTTGTAGATGGTGGTCCTCTGGCCAGCGTCTCGTGCCTGGGGGCGGGTGGAGGGGGGGGGGGGCGGAGGTTAACACGCGGCACGCGGTAGACTGAGGCCCTGACTCGCTGCGGTTACTCGCTGTGGCTCTCTTACCTTCCCTTCCCCGGTACTGATGAGCACGTCCACAGCGTAAACCTCGTGCACCTCAAACTCCGCCGTCTCGTGGTCCTTTCTGTGGAGGAACACAGAACGTCAACCAATCACAGAGAAACACCCACCCCTCCAAGTGCGATTACTGCGCCAGAGTTTGTTATTTTCAAAATAAGTGTGCACGGGTAAATAAGAAACTTTAATAGGGAAGACACAACTAATATATACATTTACAGCAGTGCACATGGAAACAAAATCTCTATTTCGACATGTAAACTATATTTTTTTAAGAGGATATGAATTGAACATTTCATTTTCACAATATGAAGTGAACAAATAGCAAAGCAAGTTTGAACTAATTTAAATGGGAAATCTGGGGTTCCTTAGATAGGGTAAAAGATATCGAAAATCAAGGAGCCGCAAAAATCTAAATGGCATCAGTGGCATATTTGAATCCTGCGTTCGATGTTCTGATACAACACACTTTATAAACCCTGACAGCGAGACATGTTCATTTTTAAAGCCGCTTGCGTGTCACGCGCATGCTACTATCTGCTCCTCTCTCTCCCCGTCAACGAAGAACAGGAAAGAGAGAATATTCACAGGGTTCAAAGGTCAGCTCGCTCACTTCTGCTGTTCCGTCGGATTCTGGATGATGGTTTTCTCGCCGTCGATGACGTGCTGCTTCAGCTGGTGAGAGAGCATACCTGAAAAGCGAACGGGGAGGCCGCAGTGAGCGCATGAAACCAGGCAAAAAAAACACGAGAGGAGATACAGACTCTGGCTGTCACATGCGGAGAGGATGTGGGGAGGGGTGGTGGCTACTGACCTTCAATGGCCGTGCATTTGAACGACTGGGCGATCGTGTTCCACGCCTTCGTCACCTGTGTGTTCTGAAGGAGGGGAAAAAGGAACAGGGGAAAAATTAGGCAAAAGAAATGAAATCTCGTCCCGTTTTATAGGAATCTGTCTTGTGTGTGTCAAAGATGCATTGTTCCGACAATGCAGATGAGAAACCCAGCACATTGGGAAATGCAAGCGGTAGCTAGGGCACGCATGAAGGCCAGGGGTTACGAAAGACACTACAAAAGGAACTTGGCAACCATAACTCGTTCATCACACCTCCCTCAGCTCCGCCCTTACCTGGTTGCCAGGTTTGACCAGGCGGAGGGCGGCCTCCGCGCACAGGTGGGCGGCCTTGATGACATCAGCCTTCCGGCCCGTCACTGGCGCCTCCTGCCGACACAAGAAAGGAGCGATTTAGGAAAAGAAACTACACTGTACAGTATGGATCATTAGTTTAGTGGTCAAACACACTGTAGAGTACAGTATGGATCATTAGATCAGTGGTTAAACACACTGTAGAGTACAGTATGGATCACTAGTTCACTGGTTAAACACACTGTAGAGTACAGTATGGATCACTAGTTCAGTGGTTAAACACACTGTAGAGTACAGTATGGATCATTAGCTCAGTGGTTAAACACACTGTAGAGTACAGTATGGATCATTAGCTCAGTGGTTAAACACACTGTAGAGTACAGTATGGATCATTAGCTCAGTGGTTAAACACACTGTAGAGTACAGTATGGATCATTAGCTCAGTGGTTAAACACACTGTAGAGTACAGTATGGATCACTAGTTCAGTGGTTAAACACACTGTAGAGTACAGTATGGATCATTAGATCAGTGGTTAAACACACTGTAGAGTACAGTATGGATCACTAGTTCAGTGGTTAAACACACTGTAGAGTACAGTATGGATCATTAGATCAGTGGTTAAACACACTAGAGTACAGTATGGATCATTAGCTCAGTGGTTAAACACACTGTAGAGTACAGTATGGATCATTAGCTCAGTGGTTAAACACACAGTAGAGTACAGTATGGATCATTAGCTCAGTGGTTAAACACACTGTAGAGTACAGTATGGATCATTAGCTCAGTGGTTAAACACACTGTAGAGTACAGTATGGATCATTAGATCAGTGGTTAAACACACTGTAGAGTACAGTATGGATCACTAGTTCAGTGGTTAAACACACTGTAGAGTACAGTATGGATCATTAGATCAGTGGTTAAACACACTAGAGTACAGTATGGATCACTAGTTCAGTGGTTAAACACACTGTAGAGTACAGTATGGATCATTAGTTCAGTGGTTAAACACACTGTAGAGTACAGTATGGATCATTAGATCAGTGGTTAAACACACTGTAGAGTACAGTATGGATCACTAGTTCAGTGGTTAAACACACTGTAGAGTACAGTATGGATCATTAGATCAGTGGTTAAACACACTAGAGTACAGTATGGATCACTAGTTCAGTGGTTAAACACACTGTAGAGTACAGTATGGATCATTAGTTCAGTGGTTAAACACACTGTAGAGTACAGTATGGATCATTAGTTCAGTGGTTAAACACACTGTAGAGTACAGTATGGATCAATAGCTCAGTGGTTAAACACACTGTAGAGTACAGTATGGATCATTAGTTCAGTGGTTAAACACACTGTAGAGTACAGTATGGATCAATAGCTCAGTGGTTAAACACACTGTAGAGTACAGTATGGATCATTAGTTCAGTGGTTAAACACACTGTAGAGTACAGTATGGATCACTAGTTCAGTGGTTAAACACACTGTAGAGTACAGTATGGATCAATAGCTGAGTGGTTAAACACACGAGTACAGTATGGATCACTAGTTCAGTGGTTAAACACACTGTAGAGTACAGTATGGATCACTAGTTCAGTGGTTAAACACACTGTAGAGTACAGTATGGATCAATAGCTGAGTGGTTAAACACACTGTAGAGTACAGTATGGATCATTAGATCAGTGGTTAAACACACTGTAGAGTACAGTATGGATCATTAGATCAGTGGTTAAACACACTGTAGAGTACAGTATGGATCACTAGTTCAGTGGATAAACACACTGTAGAGTACAGTATGGATCATTAGATCAGTGGTTAAACACACTAGAGTACAGTATGGATCACTAGTTCAGTGGTTAAACACACTGTAGAGTACAGTATGGATCATTAGTTCAGTGGTTAAACACACTGTAGAGTACAGTATGGATCACTAGTTCAGTGGTTAAACACACTGTAGAGTACAGTATGGATCATTAGCTCAGTGGTTAAACACACTGTAGAGTACAGTATGGATCATTAGCGCAGTGGTTAAACACACTGTAGAGTACAGTATGGATCATTAGCTCAGTGGTTAAACACACTGTAGAGTACAGTATGGATCATTAGCTCAGTGGTTAAACACACTGTAGAGTACAGTATGGATCATTAGCTCAGTGGTTAAACACACTGTAGAGTACACACATATACACTAGTCATCGTGCCTGTCAAGCAGGGTGATGTCATCAGGAATAGCATTGATTCAGAACATTACGTCTCAAAGGCGCATGTGGTGATGTCACTGGACCGTGGAATGGGAAGACCAGGGTTTGGTTCCCAGACCTGGCAAGTAAGCTCCTCTTCCGCTGGAAAACCACCCTCCTTGTCAAAATATCACTAAGCTGGCTACTAGTAACTACCTTAGTCGCTCCGATGACAAAGCTGTGAGCCACGTTCGAAATGAAGCCGTCCACGTGCACTCCAAGGTCACTGCAGAGAAACAGGTGAAAAACAGGAGAGAGGGGGAACATTTAAATACGTTACTACTGTGGGCAGTCCTGGAATTTCTGCATTTCTGTTATTTTGGATCTCATTCCATCTCGACACAACCCTAAGGAAATCACATACTTCACATGTTCCGTCAGATTTAGTTAGACAGGTACAAGGTGCCCTTGTAGACTTGTAACCACTTCTAAGTTATAGCGCTTTCTTACAGAGAACCGTCACAAAGACGCTGTACAGAGAAACAGAAGGAGAATTGGGCAAAAGCCAGGCCTGAACCTCCGAACAGCAAACGAGGTAGAAACTGCCGAGTTGGAAGGAAAAAGTTCAAGTTCAAACTAAACACATAAGTAAAATAACTTAAATCCCCAGCCTCAACCACAACCAGCAAGCATAGACCTGGCTCCTCCTGTAGAGTTTAACCAAAGCAGCTAGACATGATTGTTCCACCCTTTCTAAGAAGTTAGGTCCAAGTAAGACACTATACACACACACACACACACACACACACACACACACACACACACACACACACACACACACACACACACACACACACACACACACACACACACACACACACACACACACACACACACAAAGTACACACTAAGTACACACAGGAGGGGGTACAAGGGTGCCTACATTTTGACCAGGTCTCCCTCCTTGAGTGTGCAGTCAGGGTCACTCTTCAGAGGAGAGAAATGGCAGACGCAGTTATTGACCGAGACGCTGGTGGGGAAGGCGATGCCTGGAAGGACAAAAAGGAAGCTCACACCCAGCCTTAACATCTGTAAGATTGTACAAATTGTGTATGTTGCCTTGAATTAGGGTATATTAATGTAACCTAATGCTTTGTAGATTAAAGTAATGTCGTGACTGTGACTGCTGTAGGTTAAAGTAATGTCGTGCCTGTGACTGCTGTAGGTTAAAGTAATGTCGTGACTGTTACTGTTGTAGATTAAAGTAATGTCGTGTCTGTGTATGGTAACACCCAGCCAGCCACACACCTTTTTTCATTTCTTTCTCCTTCTTGAAGATCTTTCCGGTCTCTGCCATGATGAGGGAGTCTCCTTTCTCGCACAGGGACAGCACGGAAACCCCCACCTTGGCCGCCTCCACCACTGTTCGCAGAGCCTCTGACGGGAAGGGAAAATAAACACGGGCAATTTAACCGGGGGTAAAACAGACAACCGATAAAAAGGTTGCAATGACATCGCTGCCAACGGGAGGTGACCAGACAGACTCCTAAGTGACAAGATTTAACTAATGTGAATGACAGTCTGTAATATGTTAAGTTGTAAACGGCATCAAGAAAGCAGCTATCCGTATAAACGTTTATTTGCCACCATAAATTAGCTAAGGTGTTTTGTAGGAGAGTCACTTTTACCAGGAACAACAAATCAATATTTAATTGTTGCTACAAGAGGGGACTCAATGGGTCAGACAACCCTGAGGTCACAGTCGGTGAGACTTACTGGAAATAGCTTAATGCCGATCATTACAATGGCTAGGACGTCATAAATACAACTACAACAAGGGCCATGTCAGCGTTTTGGTAAACCGACCTATCCGCGTACAAGAGAAAAAGTGCAAAACTACAAATGAGCTAGCCTCACAACAAAAGACGATGAACGCAACGGCGACCCACTTTGTTTAGACAGGCTTTTGTCAGAAGACATCGATGTTCGAGCTAGTAAAACGTTCGTTAGCAAACTAGCTTGACAGTCTATTAGTTTAACGGGTGTCATCTTGTAACGATATGCACGTTGCAAGCAATGGCAAGAAACACATCACAGCTGTTTCAGCCTCCGTAGAGATGCCAAGCAAGTCAGCGTGAGTCTACATGTGGAGTGACAGAAACGTGGACAGACTTGGTTGCTCATTTGGGGCAAGTGAACCCAAATATGAAAGCTTGCTGGCTACAAGCGTTAGGGCACTGCATTTAGAGCTATTTTTAAGTTTAAAAGTAGTTGCAGCGATTAAGTAATTTACTAAAGGTGGGTAGTCATTATTTAGTCCTCACTAGCTAGAAGCATGCAAAGACGGATGTCTTAACGGTGGCTATATAACTATCAGCCAGATTAGGACATGTTTCTATGTTTCTGAAACGTGCAATATCTATCCATCCAACTATATCATTATTGTTTATTTAGAAAGCTATCATGTCGGCTAACATTAGCAAAGTTGCATCCAATTGATGGGACACCGCGTCTCAGTCGTAGCACATCCGCTTAACGTTAAATCCCTTGCAAACTCAAGCCATCAAATTAGCTAGCTAAGCTAACGTATTAGTATTAAAGCTCGCACACTGGCAATGACGCTGAGGTCCAATCTATGTAACGTTACTTTTTTATTACGCTACAATAGCTAGCAACATATCACAGCATAGCTTCCATATAACGTTAGCTAGCTAGATGGCAAGAAGGGCAATGGCAGCGGCTAGATGGCGAGAAAGCCAGCATTATGCACGTAGTTAGCTTGTGAGCCGACCCTAAAGTTTCAATGAGGCAACAGATGCCTATTGTTAGCAACATAACTAACGATTAGCTAACTAGCAAGTCTATGGTTTCCCCACGAGGTATTTGTCACGGACCACTGAAACTACGTGTCACTATTTCGTCAAGAAACTGCATTAGCAAGTGAGTCGATTTAAACTGACAAGCAGTAGCTTGCTAACGTTACAGACCTGAGCCACACGTGTAGCTCCTACTAGGCCCTGCATGTTCCCTCTCTCTGCACGCTCGTGCCATGGCACATGGCCGCACTACTACAGGCAGGTGCGCTGGATAGCTGTGACGTTCCAGCAGCCGGACACAAAGAGCCCCACTATATCCCGGACAAAATCAACACGGTCCACTTACGGTTAGCAATGTCACCCCCCATTTTGTACTTGGTCACCACCAAGTCTTCGGCGATCGTCTGCTCTTGCTGCTCGTCGTCAGACATCTTGCCCAGCAGCTCTGTATCAACTTTCCGCCGATGTGTCAGCAGCAAGGTCCGTCACACAAACAGGCTCGAATCCGCTGCTCCAGCCCGGCCTCCTCCTGCCCAGAAGCTCCTCCCATCGCGTACATACGTCAGGGCGTGCGCGCAACCACAAACAACCGCCAAAACTTCGCAGGGCATCCTCCTGACCAATGTGAACGGTGACACCGGCTGGTTGATGACCGTGGCATATCAGTCGCCCGTTCTTGTTATCTCACTCTCGGATAGGCGTATGCAAAAAATTATGCAAAATTAATGAATTCGTGTAAAAACATTCCCTGGGCCACTTTGAAAATAAATACTGCGTACGGGACATGTTAATTCGTTTTAGTTAATGTCGGCAAATGGAACTTTTGAAAATGTCCTAATGTTAGAAAGGACAAAACAAACAAACCAAAAAAAAACCTCCATTGTAGGCTACTTCGACAGTTGGTGCTGTAGCCTACGTTTTGTGTTACATACTACAAAAATTTGACTTTAAAATAGATACAAATTAAGGCGCAGTAGCACAAAGGTCACAAGAGGAACTGCTGTGATTCGCTTGTGTAGGCATTCTATTATTATATGTATCCTCAGCCAATCAGGGGTGCTGCCAGGGACTTTGGGCTCCATGAAAATATCTCACATTGGGCCCCACCATGCCAGGCCAACCCATCCTTGCACAATTACAGCACAATTTTTTGACGGCCCCTGTGAGTCACAGTCCTTGGAATCCTCTTACCTTTCCCTGCCGCCACCATAAATTAGTAGGTAAGTAGGAGCCCATATTGGCAAAGGCTGCATGCTTCACGTACAGTCTTCCCTGCTCAGATGCCGGTTATGGTGATGCAATATGTGAACAAAACTGATTTCCCCCATTGACTAACATTACTGGTATTGTGAGAATGCGTGCTGCTCAGCAAAGAAGCCAACAATTTACTGAACCTCCAGCAGTTGGCTGAAATTTAAGCCATGGGAGCGTCAATGATCACAGTGAATCAGAAATGAACCCCTTTGCTTGTATGCAATTTTTACACAGTAAAATGTCCGGTGTTAAAGTAGGCTACATATGAGCTCAGGAGGGAGTTGATTTAACACTGAACATTTTACTGTGTAGAAAAAAGGGGAAATAAGATTTTGAAAATGATTTAGAGATCAGCTGGAACAACAACACAAGCAAAAACAGTATAGCTCTGCTTCCAGGACTAACCTGCAACACCAGGAAGTGCACTCCTTCCAGGCAGAATTTGGATGTTAGTTCCCCTGACATAAGTCAGACTATGCTTTCATATGGATATAAAGTTGTAGCATAGCATTTGTCCCATACAGGTCCACTAAAAAACAGTTTAATAGATGCAGTATTTTTGCATATGATGCAATGTCCTTCACTGTAAAAGCCTCATATATTTCCCAGACTGGTGGTGATCCTTGTGATCTCCTTTTCTCTTTTTTCTGTTTGATGCCCTCCCATTTTGTTCTTATTTTTTTTGTCTGGGGGAGCAGTTGATGTAATTTAATTTCTGAATGTACTTTTGTTAGTGTTTGACCAGTACCTATAACGAAGAGTAGTTTAATTAAAGGTGCCTTTCAAACTCAAATCTCTCTCTCTCTCTCTCTCTCTCTCTCTCTCCCTCTCTCTCCTCTTCTTTCTCTCTCACTCTTTCTCTCATGCTCTGAGAAATTACGAAGAACCCTAAAACTACCTCGGCGAACACGGAGTCCATGACTCCACCATTAGGCAAAGACTGAACAAGTATGTCTTTCATGGAAGGTAAGCCAAAAGTGCAGTTCTTTTGCCTTAATGCCCAACAGCAGGTTTGTCAAAAACCGAACACCGCAGAACCTCATGTCATCCGTTAAACATGGTGGTGGGGGCCCGCTGGAGGGGTGACGATTTGAGGGTGTTTTTCAGCCACAGGACCTGGGTGCCTCACAATAATTTAGTCCGCCATGAATTCCTCTCTATACCAGTGTATTGAGACCACCTGTCCAACAGCCAAAGCTTGGCCTAAAGCAAAGCTTGGCCTAAAGTGAATCGTGCAACAGGACAATGATCCTGAGCGCACCAGTAAATCTATGACTGAAACAGAAAAGAAGTCAAAGTTCAGACCTCAACCCCATTGACATGTCGAGGACACTGCCTTAAGAGAGCTGTGTACTAACAAATACCATCAAGCATCAATGAGCTGAAGCAGTTTTGTAAGAAGTTGACCAGCGTTCCTCCGACACAATAATAACTGACAAAATGATCTATTCAGTTTATTGCTGCTAAACGGGGTTGTACATGCTACTGAATCATGGGGTGCGCTTTTACACAGAAGGCTTCTACATGTTGCCTTATTATTGGTTGAATAAGTCATGACAAAGTAAAATCTGCTATGCGTTATTCCTCACATGAGGTCATATTTATGTACTGTTAGGACTTGGTGAGGACTAGGTGAGGGTTAGTTACTGTATGTGCTAATATGTCAAACCATAGAATTGAAAGGGGACGTTCCCCATATGGAAATGTAATATACTGCAGTATATTTTAAATATATTGTGAAGATAATTTTTATATATTTACAATATACTGCAGCATATTCTTTTTCCATAGGGGTCTGTATCACTGTATATAAAAGCCTGAAAGACTTTCAGCTGCATTATATTGTCATGGATGAAATAAGAAGACATATAAAACACAATATATAATGCATATCAACTGACGGAGTAATTTCATGTATTGTGTGTCCAAGTATCACTCGGCCACACACAGCAACTTCTACAGAGAATTACACGATAAAAGACTTAGCGGTAATCTGACTTCAACATCGTGAAAGAACGGCTCGGTATCGTAATGATGGGACTGCTGCTGGATTCTGTGCGCGCTGAAGGTGCACTGTGTTGTGTGTTCACGTGGTTTTGGAGCTGCACGAAGGCCGCCCCCATTCACTTCCAGTGTAACTTGCATTTCACTGACAGGAGCTCCATGTCCGGTATTGTGAAGGCTGGACTGACACGAAAATGTCCTCTATCAATCAACAACCTCATGGGTGAGTCGAAAATAGGGCTAGCTATCAAAAATTCCGAACAATACCTTTAAAAACCAGCATCTCCATCATACCATACTGTGGAATATTAGTGGTAAGAGAAATGGCAGTTTTGCCCGATACCTTTTTTCTTTTTTTTACACATAATGTCCAAAAGCAATTTAATGAAGAAATTTATTTTATACAAAAAGTTATAACTTCACTGTCAGGATACATACAAAAAAACTGAATAGCAAAAAAAATAGCAAATACAAAACACGTTGAACTTTATCTGGTGAGAAAGCTCAGCTTATCTACTGGCCACGTTAACTTTCACCCCCCACATTATTTGCATTTTAATTGCGACCCGACCCACAGTCCCTTCCCTTTGCTAAAAATACACTTCATTAAGACACACCAGAACACCGACACACTGTGTGGATGAAACCGTGTAAACAATGGAAGTATGAAACACAAAAAAAACACAGAGGAACGGCTGATCACCACGCCGCCGTCCTCTAGCAAACTGCGCCGTTAGCGTTCCCTTGTCCCCGGGGGGGGGGGGGGGGGGGGGGGATTTTGGGATTAAGTCCTGACCGTCCTTCATTGATTTCTAGTGGGAGCGTCGAAAAACTTCACCTGAGCTAAGAACGCTCCCTCCGTTCACCTCCTGACCAAAAAAAAAACAAGAAAACCGCAGGCCCGGCAGGTGGCTTGTCCAGGAGATGTTGGCGGGAGACCGAACGTTCCGCGCCGCTACGTGCGCACGGCGGTGTCCGCTTTGAGGAACAGCATGCTGTGCCAGTAGTCGGGGTTGTCGAAGGAGTGGTCCCCCGACTGTTTGAGGTACCCCCTTACCCCCGAGCGGCGGGTCCCCTCGGACCTGGCCGCCCCCCCGTCCCCGTCCGCGTCCCCTGCCGCAAAGTTCTCGTACTCGCCGCGGTCTCCCCCGCCAGGGGGCGCCACGAGCGAGTCCATCTCCTCGTACTCGTAGACCTCTCCCTCCGCGGTCCCCCCGGCCCTGGCCCTGACCCCCGCCCCCGGCCCCTTCAGTGTGGGCCTCAGCCTGGGCTGCTTGTTCACGTAGTGGTAATCTTCATTATCCCGCTGCTCGTCTTCATCTTCCTCCTCCGCCGGCTCTCTCTCCCTCTCCGCCGAAGCCCGTCCCGTCGATTCGACGTCCCTCTTGGAGCCCGCGCTCCCTGTCCTGCTCCCGCCTCTGCAGAGGTCCATGTACTCGTACTCCACGCCGGCCCCCGACTCCCGGCTCCGCCTGCGCCCCTCCTCTCCGCTCTCGTCGTCCGTCGTCGAGGACGGGCTGTTGCCGTCACTGTCCAACATCGCGTCCTTACTACCCGAGAGGCTCGCTCTGGGTGGCTTCACAGCCCTGCAATCTGTATAGGCCGAATTCCCGTCGTCTTTGTCTCCCCCTGCTGGACACAGTCGGGTACTGCAGGCTGGGGAGGGCAGAGGGGAGACGTTTTGCCCGCGATTCCGAGCCCTGTCTTTGGGCAGCTCAGAAGGCCGTCTGGGTGAAGGCGGCAGCAGAGACGTTTGTTTGTTCATGTACTCGTACTCCTCAGAGGGAGAGTCCTGCTCTTCCATTGGCCCCGGGGAAGAGCCCGGGGCCCTGGGGCCCCTACCGTGAGGCAGGCTGTTATGTGAGACTCCTGAAATCAAGGAGAACGACAGCGAATATAAGGGGTGAGTTCTATTATTTCCTAAACTGTGTTTTCATCTCCCTAAATTAAGACTTGAACGAAACAGATGCTTGGTGAGGCATTTCCCCAATCCACACCGTGTGTTTGAAATTGGATAAAGCAATTTGCTGAACAGGCTGGCATGACTGCATGAGTTAATAATTATAAACATGTAAAATTAAAATACATTAATAAATTAAAATAAATAAGCTTTAACTGCAGTTCAGTCACCCTTTCTAGAAACATAAGCAGCATTACCCAAAATATAATGGTTATATTTTCAGTTAATCATTTTTGTATTTTGTTTATATAATTTTTTACTGTATATGAAAACAAATGAATCGTATTTTGCATGAATCCTTTTACATAATACTGGGTATCATTCATCAGATCACATGATCACCCAAGACGCACACACACACACACACACACACACACACACATATGCAGACGCACACACACACACACACACACACACACACACACACACACGTGCACACGCACGCACACACACACACACACACACACACACACACACATGCAGACGCACACACACACGTGCACACGCACGCACACACACACACACACACGTGCACACGCACGCACACACACACACACACACACACATGCAGACGCACACACACACTGCGCACGCACACGCACGCACACACACACACACACACACACACACATTGTGCATGCACACACACACACACACACACACACACTGTGCGCACACACACACGCACACATAGAGCGTATGCACACACACACACACACACACACTGCGTATGCACACACACACACACACACACACACTGCGCATGCACACACACACACACGTGCACACGCACGCACACACACACACACACACACACACACACACACACACATGCAGACGCACACACACACTGCGCACGCACACGCACACACACACACACACACACACACATTGTGCATGCACACACACACACACACACACACACACACACACACACACATACACTGTGCGCACACACACACGCACACATAGAGCGTATGCACACACACACACACACACACACACACTGCGTATGCACACACACACACACACACACACACTGCGCATGCACACACACACACACACACACACAGAGTGTATGCACACACACACACACACACACACACACACACACTGCGTATGCACACACACACACACACACACACACACTGCGCACGCACGCGCACGCACACACACACACACACACACACACACACACACTGCGCATGCACACACACACACACACACACCTCTCTCCGGGTTGTCGGCTGCTCCAGGCAGCACATATTCGCACTGGTCCTCCTCCACCTCTGTCTGAGAGTATGGGGTCTCAGATGGGCTGGACACACTGATTCGCTGGGAGAGGTAGGCACTGTCCTCCCGGCACCGCCCCCTGTGCAGGCTGTCAGCCAATGAGAAGTCCTCCAGTTCGAACTCCAGAACTGTCCCTCGGCCCTCCGAGCATTCCGACAGGGTCCGCGCCGAATTGAGCCGGGAACGGGGAAGCCGCAGCTGTGGGTTAAATTTGGTTAAGGGCCTCAGCTAAATGCACTTGAATGGGACTTGTACACAATGGGACTGCACAGTATTTATACTGACTGTTTTATAAGCAAAAAAACAATCAGTATACAGTATATAAGAAATCAGCGATGATTCATGTCTACATATGCAAAGAAACTGCTGAATGTAGCCATCAGGCGAGACTTAGACTGACGGCTAATGCCCTGCTAGCCAAATGACTGAGCTGTAATTATGTTAGTTGAAA
>CM056380.1:7194111-7221611 GCA_029718625.1 Synaphobranchus kaupii
TGTGTGTGTGTGTGTGTGTGTATAGTGTGTGTACAGTGTGTGTGTGTGTGTGTGTGTGTGTGTGTGTGTGTGTGTGTATAGTGTGTGTGTGTGTGCGCGCGCGTGTGTGTGTGTGTGTGTGTGTGTGTGTACAGTGTGTGTACAGTGTGTATAGAGTGTGCGCGAGCCTCACATCAGTGATCTCAGTGAAGGTCTGGCGGCCGGTGCGGTCCTGGATGGTCTTAATGGCCACAGGGATCTTCAGAGAGTTATCCTCTCCCTCCGGTGTCCACACTCCCTGCACAGCCAAGAGGACCAGAGGAACTAAACATCTAATTCCCTTCATGCACTAGTTTATTTCCTGTTGTTTACAAACTAAGGCCAAAGAAGGGCTCGCAGCGATGGCGCGCAATAGGTCAAGTCCGTCAACACGTTCAGTTCCGCTAACGGAGTAGCCGTTGCCACGGCGCTTGGCGCGTCCAGATTAATTAAGCTGTGACGAGAGGGAAGTGGACGGAGAGAGAGACTCGGGAGTGTTCACTTCCAGAGTTTTCCTATGGAATCACGTGTTTTGTTTTCCAAATGAACACGCGGAAACCACACAGATGTGGCGTGCAGAGACAACACTATCTGCACCTGAATCCCTTCAACCGGCAATTGCACTTAGAACGGCTGAAGAACTTTTGACCCAGGGAGGGAGGTGCAGTGTAGTGTTAGGTACGGGAGTCATGTGACTGCCCTTTATGACAGGGTACACTGGGAGGCGTGGCCTTCTTTATGCTGGAGGTGGGTGTGACCTTCTATGGTCTATGGGTGTGACGCACCTTGTGTACAGTGCCAAACACTCCGGAGCCCAGGACTTTGATTTTACGCAGCTCCGCCAGCTTCAGGATGCGGGCGTGAACTTTGGTCCCCTTTTCCCCGGGGTCCAGTGGCTCAAAGCTCTGTGTGACAGAGAGAAACACGCTGAGTCAAAATCCTCCAGTGAGTCAAACACATCCTCAAACAAGTCAAACACATCTTTAAATGAGTCAAACACATCCTCAAATGAGTCAAACAGATCCTTAAATGAGACAAACACATCCTCAAACGAGTCAACCACATCCTTAGACAAGTCAAACATCATTAAAAATGAGTCAAACATATCTTCAATGAGTCAAACACATCCTCAAATGAGTCAAACACATCATCAAATGAGTCAAACACATCCTTAGACAAGTCAAACATCTTTAAAAATGAGTCAAACACATCTTCAATGAGTCAAACACATCCTCAAACGAGTCAAACACATCCTAAAACGAGACAAACACATCTTTAATGAGTCAAACACATCCTCAAATTAGTCAAATGCATCCTCAAATGAGTCAAACACATCCTCAATGAGTCAAACACATCCTCAGACGAGTCAAACACATCCTAAAACGAGACAAACGCATCTTTAATGAGTCAAACACATCCTCAAATTAGTCAAATGCATCCTCAGACGAGTCAAACACATCCTCAAACACTTGTTACATTAATACCAGGTGTTAAAAAAAACTGTTTTTAGGTACAGAGCAGCAATATTTCCATCAGCACATGCAGCTACATTGGACACACAGACACACACACACTTGCGTGTACGCACACACACCTCCCCTCTCTCCAGGTATCTCCTCATGGCTCTCTTGCGGCGGATGGCCAGGCCTCGGTGGTAGAGCATACTGAGCACAAAGACAGCGAAGCAGACGACCACGCCCGCCAGCACGCCCAACACTATCCCCGTCGTCCGTGTGCTATGGGGGGAGAGCAAACCGCAGCACGTCAGACACAGAACTGTGGGCCGGCTGATTAGAGCACATACGGTTTCTCACTAAAAAACGAGCTACACACAACTTACACCGATGGAACTTTTAAACTGACAGAACTTATAGGTTTGCAGACTCGGCAGATAATGGGCACATTCAGCTTTGCACTGGCTGCAGATGGGGAGTGAACATTAACCGAAACTTCTATTTGCTCTTAAAGATGCAGTTCCATGTCCTGGCCAGCAGAGGGAGGCACATACCTGGTGAGGGGAGCGAGTGTTTCCATACAGTCTTTAATGCCTGGGCCTGAGCACCTGCAAAACAGAATCCAATATAGATTAATACTTCATACCACATACACACACACACACACACACACACACACACATACACATACACAGCGCACACACACACACACACACATACACACACACACACACACATACACATACACAGCGCACACACACACGCATATGCACACAGCACACATATATCACACATATACACACACGTACATATAAACACGCATATGCACACAGCACACACACATGCATGTGCACACACACATACGCAGATGCATATGCACACAGCACACGCACACACACGCGCCCGCACACACACACACACACACACACATACACACAGGCATACACACATACAGCACACACGCATACACACACACAGCACACACGCACACAGATACACACACACATATGCACACAAGCACACATATGCACGCACACACACACAGGCACACACCCACACACACACACACACACAGGCATACACACATACACACATGTGCGCACACACACACACACACACACACACACACATATGCACACACATACACACACACACACAGGCATACACACATACAGCACACACGCATACACGCACACACACACACACACACACACACACATACACACGCGCGCACACACACACACACACACAGCACAAACACACACATAGCAAACATGTACACCGTGTACACGCATAAACACAGTGCACGTGCGTACGCACACACACACACACACACACATACACACGCGCGCACACACACACAGCACAAACACACACACATAGCAAACATGTACACCATGTACACGCATAAACACAGTGCATGTGCGTACGTACGCACACACACACACACACACACACACACACACACACACACACACACACACACACACACACACACACACACACACACACACACACACACACACACACACACACACACACACACACACACACACACACACACACACACACACACACACACAGGTGAATTCACCTGTACAGTGATGAAGGATTAATCAAAACCCTCATTGAAACAAAGCAGTCCAGCAGAAATCTGATGTACCAACTGCTGAACTTGAAAATCTAGATCTAAAATCTGTTTGGTCAGTCTTTGCATGTACATACAGTTATATCCTCTGCAGTTTAATACAGGAGATAAAACTTGCTGGAAATGCTTTAGACTGGTAACCCACCTCTTCACATTCAATCTGGACTCCCTGACCCAATTTTCTCCTCTCACCACACAATAAGTACAAGACTGAAGTTCAGCCAGTTCTGATGATTAACTTTTGGTGTGTTTCAGTAGGTGCCCTTCCTTATCGCTATTTTTATAATACCGTTGCCATCTGACAACGGCGGATTATCCAGTGTCAGCAGAGGTGTAAAATCCAGGTTCAGAAAGCAAAAGTCCTCCCTGGTATTTTGTTCCAATCACCTTTATTTGCTAATTAGCACAGTTCTTCAGCCAGGTGGTAGAACTAATTAGTGAAATCAGCTGGCTCAGTTCATGAGAGAAAAACATGGCAGGACTTTCTGACCCCTGAACTTTACACCTCTGCATGTCAGTGGCATGTTTAGATGTAATCCTGGAGGGCTGCATTGCCTGCAGGTTTTAACATTTTCATTCAATCAGCAGCTATTTTAGGCCACGGAAACAAGGGCCGTGTCCGAATCAGCACCCTTCCATACTATTAGGTAGGCTTGTTGAGTAGACAGGGTGGAAAACTGCGTGCTTTGCGACTTTTCATTTTTACCCGTGACTGAACTTTGAAAGTAGCCCAATTTAGCTGTAAAACCACAGACATGGCAACACTGGTGGGACGTCTTATGACCTGCTTACGACACTTCCACAGTATGGTTGGAAAATAGTATGGCGGATATTTTTTTGCGGACTGCACGTCGCGAGCTACACAGTGCACATTAAAAAGCACATTTCTGCCAGTGCACTGTACACAGGAGACAGGGCACAGTAGATAGGGCTCTGATTCAGACACAGCCCAGGCCTCTTTAGCCAATGACTTAATGAATCACTTTAGTGGTGAAATACTACTGAAAACAAACAATGTAGCTCTCCAGGACTTGAACTGCAATCTCACACCCCTGCTTTAGACTATGTGACAGGAAGTATGTATATCTATACTGCTGTTCATCTAGCCATGTTACACACACTAAGGGCCTGGTTTACTGAGACCTTGAGCATGTGCAAAACCTTTTAGCGCACACAAAACTAATAAAACAAACAATGATTGGTGCAAAACTAATAAAACAAACAATGATTGGTGCAAAATACCATGACGGAATCGTTAGTCGTGTTAGTGGTTTTGAGTGTGCTAAAAGGTTTTGCACACGCGAAAGGTCTTAGCAAATCAGGCCCTCGGTATAAAATATTCACAACTTAAGTCCCTCTGAGGACAAGAGAGTGTCTGACCAATTAATACATTAAAATAAATACACATTAGTACAGTGTGAGAGCATATCATATTCTTTATAAATATTTATCAGAACCACACCCCTCCCCCCGCCCCTGCCCTGCAGTACCCCACGGCTCACCCTTGGGTGCAGTTGAGATGGCACGGCTCACAGCGGCTCTTGGCATTGGGGTATTTAAAAATGAGCCCCTTCTCCCCCATTACCCCGTCCGGGCACGAGGGCACGCAGTGGGGTCCGTCCTGCAGGCTGGCGCAGGCCACACATTCGTCTGCTCCCTGGGGACGGTGGGGAGAGAGAATTGGGTAATCAATGAGGGAAGCCTGTGATTGGACGCCCATTCTCTGGACGCGCAAGGCTTTGAGGACTCAAAAGGTCTTGGCAAGGCCGTGAGTGCTTCGGGCGTGACCCGTTCTGAAAACAGCGCTTTTTGGCAAGTGCTCTTATGCTGACCTTTTCGCACCCTCTACTCGCCCCCCCTGAAAATACGCCACTAAAAGTCTGCATGTGCACAGTCAACGAGTCCAGAGGGCTCAGTTTTGGGATTCAGCCTTGGAAAGACAGCGCGACAGGAACTCGGGGGCACGGGGACTGATCGGGGTATGAATACTGTTAGCACTGTTCCATGTTTAATTGAATAACAATCAACCAGGACAACGAAGAAAATCTAAATTTCAAAAACAAAACCCCGCAGAGAAATCAGAATAACAATAGCTGTCTCAAAATAAAGTCTCAACAAAGTGTCCCACAATGCAAAGAGTATTAAACTGGGCTTACTTCAATTAAGCGAAAAATTTAGTTAAAGCCTTTATTAAATTGGCATGTTGATGAGAAATTTTAAAACTCGTCTAACGCCATAATTTACAAGGCTGTTCTGTCCTTTAAAAATAAATATGGGCGGTCGGATTTCAGTCAAATGTGGCTGAATTTTAAGTAACCGAAAAATAACCCATCGCTTTTGTAGCTATTTACCTGACTCCTAAAATATCCGGCTGACAATTCCCATTGAGGGAAATTGAAATGCTCAGTTATATGTTAGAAGTGCGGTCGACCATGGAACCATTTGTTGGGCAAGGGTTTAGCACTGTAGGGGATTTTCTTTGCAGTGAGCGTAATTGTTTTTCTAGTAATCCTCTGTACGGTACTCAAATGAATGGGAGCTTCTCGGGAGCAATTCTGCACCTCACGTTTAGCCCACATTCCATTCAGTGCAGGATGCTTAAATTTCATCGAGGGAAAGAGCGATCGCACCGTATCTTCTGAGGCAACATCTGACTCAGGGCAGAGCTGGCCGACCTTAGCTACAGTACACATATACAAGTCATAGGTGTTCCGCTTGCGTGACAGCTTGGATACGAGAGGAAGTGATCTCACAGTGACTATGCCCGTAGATCACAAGTGGATAAAATGAGGAGATTGGGTGACATCACAATTTGTCACCAGAATTCAGTACTAAATATGTATTATCTTATCATTATAAGAGTTAATAGACTGCATACTTATTCTGAGGTGTAAAATCCAGGGGTCAGAAAGTAAAAGTCCTGCCACGTGTCTCTTCGACCCATGAAGCTGATTTCACAAATTGGGTTCTACCTCCTGGCTGATGAATTGTGCTAATTAGCACATCCAGGTGATTGGAACAAAATACTTTGGAGGACCTTTACTTTCTGAACCTGGATTTTATGCCTCTGTACTTATTCCTTTTAACCAAGGGATATGAAAGCAGCTGTGGAGGGCAGCAGTGTCTGGCTATTTTCAGTGTGTTGCGGGACTTAAGTGCTTAATTGATGTAACTGCTTGGCTAAAGAGTCAACGTGCCTCGGCTTGGATTCAATCAACATGTGTCTTTTATTTTCACTTTCAAATAAATTCAAGCGCTGCTTCTTTTCTTCACAAACATGGTTTGGCAAGTAAATTTTGCCGATTGTTGAATTTACCAAGCTCAAATGTTGAATGAAGGCCTTTAGCTGCTGACTGATAGGAAAGCTATAAAAGAATAGACACTATGGCCCTCCAGTAGTGGAATTTGAGATCTCGGCTTTGTGGTTGAGTGATTTGTTTGTTAGCTGTAAAGGTTAGCGGTACATTACAGGCATTTAGCAGACGCTCTTATCCAGAGCGACTTACACAACCTTTTATCATGTTTTACATATTATCCATTTATACAGCTGGATATATACTGAAGCGATTCAGGTTAAGTACCTTGCTCAAGGGTACAACGGCAGTGTCCTACCTGGGAATCGAACCTGCAACCTTTCAGTTATAAGGCCAGTTCCTTAACCATTATGCTACACTGCTGCCGGGTACAGGTCATCTAAAGTTTAATGTTAGTGATGACTCTTAACTGTGATTGGTTAATTAGTTCACCACTCACAACTAGGGTTGCCAACCGTCCCTTGAAATAAGGGACGATCCCTTATCTGTTCAATAAGCCTTATTGAACTGATAAGGGATCGTCCCTTATTTCAAAGGACGGTTGGCAACCCTACTCACAACCCTGTTTTGCTTGTTACCCCCCAGGCCCAAAATCTCAATATCTTTTAATTCATATATTAAGCTAGCAAGTTAGATCGATCATTTTTAAAAAATACATCTTTCAGATCAATATCTCATCAAGCCAAAATAAAAACAAAGAAATTAAACTACAACAGGGTCTTTTTCCAAGCAGAAATGTTTATTAATTAGTTGAATTAATGATTAATAACACTGATTAATTATCAATTAAGCAACATTGATTAATGATTGATTAGGAGACATTTATTAAAGATTAAGTAACATTGAGCAATGAATAAGTAACAATGATTAATGAGTAAGTACCTTTGATTAATGATTAAACACTGACTAATGATTATTTAACATTTATTAATCATTAACACCCACTGTCCATGCACATTCTGTCATGTGTGCTCACTAAAAGCCAATTATCTGAAAAAAGTGAAGGGAAAAGGACTTAAACAGAAAATAAACATCAAAGACTACCTGTTAATTGGGTAGAAAAGATTATTCCAAGACACAGTAAAATGTCCAGCATTAATTCAACTCCAACAGAGTACATATGAGTCCAGTTGGGACCATATGTACTCTGTAAGAATTGATTCAACACTGAATTTTACAGTGTAGTATTCACTCTTCCCATTGGACAGCCGCAGGGCCTGCTGGTTTTTAATTTTTACTTTTATAAACGCAACCAATTCAGGCAAAAGAAACCAGGTAAGGTGAGTTAACAGTGTAATCAACTAATTTAATGGATCAATTAAGTGCTAATTAACAATTAAAACCTGCACTCCCTGCGGGTCTCCGAGAGAGACTTATCCACTGGATTATTCAATCATACAGTCAACACAATCCACTCCGATTGGCTCTCGCCCATCACATGACGGTCATTTACAGTTGGTTGTTGGGACACCAAAAGAAAGGATGATCACTCTTGCTGATGCCATGGTGGTATTTGGGATGGACAGAGAGCCAGTCAGAGGTGGAGAGAGGAAGAGGAGGACCAGAGAGAGAGAGAGAGAGAGAGGGAGTCACGGGTCAGGGCAGAGCTGTACCGGCCCCACGCAGCTGGATTTCCCCTCCTGGACCTGACACTCGGGGTGACAGGCGATGCACTCCCTGTTCGGCCCCGAAAATTCATGCGGCTCCCTGAGGGGCGGAAACAGAAACGGTCAGGTGATCATGTTGTGGTGGTACTGTTATCCCCAAACCCCAGCTGATCACGTAGGACCCGGAATGCTAGTTCCACATAAAATAAAAATTATTTGGAAAAAATGCCTCTTAAATATATAATGAACAAATGCCTCTTCAATATATAATACACAACAAACGTCACATACACTAGCAAGCAAAAAAACTAGCAAGCACCATAGGATGACTGCTCCAATGTTCATATCACACAGATACAGAGAGAAAGGGTCACAGTTCACCCTCGCGGTTATGCTCCATAGTTACAGGAACAGAAGGAGATGGACAGGGGTCTTTTTTAACAACTCAAATGCTGTGGTCAACCATAGCACTGTAGAATGACGCAATAGCAGCATAGCACTGTTAGCACTAAGCGGTTTAGGAATGCGGAGATCAGACTGACCCAAGTATCTCTGAGAGAGAAGCACAGACTGACCCAAGTATCTCTGAGAGAGAAGCACAGACTGACCCAAGTATCTCTGAGAGAGAAGCACAGACTGACCCAAGTATCTCTGAGAGAGAAGCACAGACTGACCCAAGTATCTCTGATAGAGAAGCACAGACTGACCCAAGTATCTGAGAGAGAAGCACAGACTGACCCAAGTATCTCTGAGAGAGAAGCACAGACTGACCCAAGTATCTCTGAGAGAGAAGCACAGACTGACCCAAGTATCTCTGAGACAGAAGCACAGACTGACCCAAGTATCTCTGAGAGAGAAGCACAGACTGACCCAAGTATCTCTGAGAGAGAAGCACAGACTGACCCTGAGACGAAGTTGCACTGGGCCACGCAGGTTCCCCCTCGGCTGTAGTTCCTGCAGGACAGGCACTGATCGGGCCCCGGGCCCCAGCACCCAGCCGCTGAGCACAGGGAGTCACAGACATGTCCTTCTGCAACTGCACACACACACACACACACAAACACGCACACACACACACACACACACACAACCGCACAAGTGCGCACACACACACACACACACACACACACGCAGGCGCACACAGTCATTATGCAAATCACATACAGTGCCTCAATGTGGCAAATATCAGTTTAATAATGAACCTGTGGTTACAAATAAAGAGTCTGATACTTCAGTCCTCTAGGGTACCCCACCTAGCAGACTACACTACATTCACAAACTGAAATTCATGGGCAATACAATTTACAGTACAAGACAGTACTTTAAAAGCATAAGACAAATATTTAAAAAGAAACACATAAAGCAGACAAGACAAAAAATGTATTACATAAGAACTACCGTTCTCCCAGAATCCTGTGCTGCGCCCCGGACTCACCACAGTCGCTCTGCGGTCGGTTCTTCTTGATGTCCCTGGTGTCCTGGCGCCGCTGGGTCCGGCCCCCGGTGAACAGCTGGGTCCAGTTGACTGTGTGGTGGTAGCACAGCTTCCTGTTCCCGCTGATGTACACGCTGCCGTCGCTAATCTCCTTTAGCGAACGCAGGCCCAGTGACGTGAGGGAGGGCAGCTTCATCACCAGGAGTGAATAGCCCCTGAGAGGAGGCGCAGGAGGGGCAGGGGGGGTGGGGAAGCAGTAGATTGGGGCAGAGCAGGATTGGGTGGGCGGGTTTGTGATTGAAGGGGAGGGGCAGAGCAGGATTGGGTGGGCGGGTTTGTGAGGGAAGGGGAGGGGTAGAGCAGGATTGGGTGGGTGGGTTTGTGAGGGAAGGGGAGGGGCAGAGCAGGATTGGGTGTGTGGGTTTGTGATTGAAGGGGAGGGGCAGAGCAGGATTGGGTGGGTGGGTTTGTGAGGGAAGGGGAGGGGCAGAGCAGGATTGGGTGGGTGGGTTTGTGAGGGAAGGGGAGGGGCAGAGCAGGATTGGGTGGGCGGGTTTGTGAGGGAAGGGGAGGGGCAGAGCAGGATTGGGTGGGCGGGTTTGTGATTGAAGGGGAGGGGCAGAGCAGGATTGGGTGGGTGGGTTTGTGAGGGAAGGGGAGGGGCAGAGCAGGATTGGGTGGGTGGGTTTGTGAGGGAAGGGGAGGGGCAGAGCAGGATTGGGTGGGCGGGTTTGTGAGGGAAGGGGAGGGGTAGAGCAGGATTGGGTGGGTGGGTTTGTGAGGGAAGGGGAGGGGCAGAGCAGGATTGGGTGGGTGGGTTTGTGAGGGAAGGGGAGGGGCAGAGCAGGATTGGGTGGGTGGGTTTGTGAGGGAAGGGGAGGGGCAGAGCAGGATTGGGTGGGCGGGTTTGTGAGGGAAGGGGAGGGGCAGAGCAGGATTGGGTGGGCGGGTTTGTGATTGAAGGGGAGGGGCAGAGCAGGATTGGGTGGGCGGGTTTGTGATTGAAGGGGAGGGGTAGAGCATGATTGGGTGGGCGGGTTTGTGAGGGAAGGGGAGGGGTAGATTGGGGCAGGGCGGGGTCCAAGTTTGAAGCAAAGGGACAGAAGCAAGGTGCAGATTGGGATGGGGGAGGAGTCAGTGTAGGAATAGGAGGGGTTTGTGATTTTTAAAGAATGAGGAAGGTAGAAGGAAGGGAAGTAGAGCAGGTGGAGCACAGAAAAACAAACGAGATGAAAACAGACAAACGCTCAATCAAAATGAGAAATTCCTTCTTTTTTTTTCTCTTTTTTTTTAAAGTACATGAATCAAAAAGTAAAATTGGCCAATCATTTTTTTACGAAAGATAAAAAGCACAGCAATCTCTGTTAGTATGTGATTGTGGGAAGGAAATGCAAACATATATCCCCAAACACCACCATGCCACAGATTGTATAAACTAACCAGATGGTCACTGAACGTTATGTCTCAAAAGAATACTGAAACATAACTTTGGGCGTGGCGTCATAAATATTCTGTGTAATACACAGCTGGAAGCTCATTGCTAACCCCAGCCTCCCAGTGTAAGTAAGTTGCGAGGATGGAAGGTGACGCAGCGACTGACCATCTGTTTACTCTATAATATCTGTGGCCCAAGCCAACTCCAGAAACACACAGCGCCAAGCCCAATATCCCCAATTCATACACACTTTACATTGCAGTACACAAAATGACCTCGTCATTTAGATTTAT
The DNA here is from genome assembly GCA_029718625.1 of Synaphobranchus kaupii. Lineage (NCBI taxonomy): Eukaryota > Metazoa > Chordata > Actinopteri > Anguilliformes > Synaphobranchidae > Synaphobranchus > Synaphobranchus kaupii. Next base: position 7,205,316 of record CM056380.1, read on the forward strand.
GTTGCCTTGTCATTTAGTTTTACATTGCAACTGAACTTTGTCACTCAATAATCACTACAAAATGTTTTTATGAATAACCTGGCCAAGTTAAATGTTTCATATTCTTTCAGTTTCAGTGTTTTATTTCATTATATGTTTTAAACATTTAGAGCAGTTTGAAATCAATGTTTGTTTTGATGTCAAAAACAAAAAAAGTGATTTCAAAAGATAAAAAAACACTGATAAACATTATATTTGAAAATAATTGTTACTTCAAAACTTAGTTCCAGATCTCATTTACAATTCACAATTCAACCAGTGCAGCATTCATTTAGGCAACCTGTCAATTCCCGCTACTGGACAGACCATGCATGCTTGTCCAGTTTCGCTCAAGATCACGGTGTGAATCGACATTTCAGTGAGTGGCAAAGCAAATCACCCAGTGACTTTAGTAAGGCTGTGGGTACGCATTTGGTGAAAACGCAAAGGAGCCATACCTTTTTGAGCTGACTCCTCTGTGACACATAAAAGAGGAGGGATGAAGGGAGGAGGGATGTAACAGACACAAAACGGCAGGTGAGCGACACACACAAAGTGCTCTAATTTATAATGCTACTTAAGCAGGGAGATGGGATGGTAATACACAGAAATATCTTATATTGCCCTTTAACACAGAGATGGTGAGGGCACAGACAGCACTATGTTTTATTTTATAATGCTACTTAAGCAGGAAGCTGGGAAGGTAATACACAGACATATCTTATTTTGCTCTTTAACACAGAGATGGTGAGGGAACAGACAGCACTATGTTTTATTTTATAATGCTACTTAAGCAGGGAGATGGGAAGGTAATACACAGACATATCTTATTTTGCTCTTTAACACGGAGATGGTGAGGGAACAGACAGCACTATGTTTTATTTTATAATGCTACTTAAGCAGGGAAATGGGAAGGTAATACACAGACATATCTTATATTGCTCTTTAACACAGAGATGGTGAGGGAACTGACAGCACTATGTTTTATTTTATAATGCTACTTAAGCAGGGAGATGGTAATACACAGTGAACACAGACTGGAGATGCCTACATACAGTAGATGGAGGCCTAAATGTTATGGACAGACAGGCCTGCAGGGATGGGGGTGGGGGGGGGGGGGGGGTCAGTCTTACTTGTACAGAGTTCTGCCCTGGATGGTGGTCAGGCTGGAGAACACAGACAGGTTGGTCAGTACTCTGGGCCAGGACTGGATGCTCAGGATGTCTGCCAGTCAGAAAGAAGGTAGTCAATAACACACACACACACACACACACACACACACACACACACACACACACACACCTGCACACAGCCATGCACACAGATACGGATGTACATGCTCTTATACACACAACATACACATATTCCACACACACACACACACACACACACACACACACACACACACTAATATATACAAATACACACACTTATGCACACTGACATACATACAACAAAAATACACACTCCTTTCACACCACACGTAAATATGCATGTCTACATATATACAAAAAACACACATAAACAGACACACACACCCACGCTCTCTCTCTCTCTCTCTCTCTCTCTCACACACACACACACACCCACTTGCTCTTTCTCACACACACAAACAGACACACACATACACCCACACACTCTCTCTCACTCATAAACAGACACACACCCACACGCGCTCTCTCTCACACACACACACCCACATGCTCTTCTTCACACATACAAACACACACACACACACACACACACACACGCACGCACACATACACACACACACCTGTAATCTCTCGGACAGTGCGGAAGACGTTCAGTTTCTCTGGGTCAAGTGCAGAGATGTTGTGATATGGGTCACTGTGGGGAGGGTTGGGGTTAGAATTATTAAGACAGGAAATAAGAGCATTGTCCAGGCTAAAGACCCCATATACATGCTAATTTTCCCCGCCTGATTGGTTAGGACTGACCCTGAGACCCTGCCTCCACACTGCTCTTCTCTCTGATTGGTCAGGATTCACCCTGAGACCCTGCCTATACACTGTTCTTCTCTCTGATTGGTCAGGATTCACCCTGAGACCCTGCATATACACTGTTCTTCTCTCTGATTGGTTGGCACTCACCCTGAGATGCCAGTGGTCAGAAAGTGCAGGCTGCCCTGGATCTTGGTGCAGTTGATGAAGCTGTCGATGTTTCTGGAGTCTACTGTCTGTCTGTGAGGGGAGCCAGTGCCTAGACAAGCTGGAGGAAGAGAGAAAGAGACAGACAGAGAGAGAGAAAGAGCAAGAGAGAGAGAGAGAGAGAGAGATGAGGACGGTAAGAAAGTGTATGACAGGACTTAAAAACTCTTTATTTAAAAGATGTAATGCCTCAGAGCCTCGTGCTTAGGCTGTATAAGCGAGAATATTTAAAACTGCGGCTTATATCAATAGATTGTATAAGCTGGTGATTTCAGGGTACCTTTGGGACTTATGTCTATAGTGTATAAGTGGGTGATTTTGGGGTACCTTTGGGGTTGATATCTATAGAGTGTATTAGGGGGTGATTTTGGGGTACCTTTGGGGCTTATGTCTATAGAGTGTATAAGGGGGTGATTTTGGGGTACCTTTGGGACTTTTGTCTATAAAGTGTATAAGTGGGTGATTTAGGGGTACCTTTGGGACTTATGTCTATAGAGTGTATAAGGGGGTGATTTCGGGGTACCTTTGGGGCTGATGTCTATAGAGTGTATAAGGGGGTGATTTTGGGGTACCTTTGGGGCTTATGTCTATAGAGTGTATAAGGGGGTGATTTTGGGGTACATTTGGGGCTTATGTCTATAGAGTGTATAAGGGGGTGATTTCGGGGTACCTTTGGGGCTGATGTCTATAGAGTGTATAAGGGGGTGATTTTGGGGTACCTTTGGGGCTTATGTCTATAGAGTGTATAAGGGGGTGATTTTGGGGTACCTTTGGGGCATGTCTATAGAGTGTATAAGGGGGTTATTTCGGGGTACCTTTGGGGCATGTCTATAGAGTGTATAAGGGGGTGATTTCGGGGTACCTTTGGGGCACAGGCCTCCACAGGGCTCGCACTGCTTGAGCCCGGTCTTGTCCACCTCCTTCTTGTCGGACGGACAGCCGCTAACGCAGGAGCTTCCGTCCACCACAAAGTTGGCTGCAGGAGAGACAGAGAGGAGTCACACACCTCTGTGATTCACTCAGCCTTCACAATAAGGCTTAAACACACATGCTTCTGAACCCCTGGATTAGCTACTTTACACACTCTAAAGGCTAAAGAATATACAGCAGTGATACGTCAGGTGACATGATGAGTAATCACTTGTCACAGAGAGAGAGAGGATGACTACTGATGAGTCACAGGGACAGAACAAGTACTCACTAGTCACAGAGACAGAGAGAGAATGAGTCGTCACTAAGATGGGCTGTGTCTCAAATGGCAGAAACGCCGCCTTCGAAGGCAGGAATGCGTTGAGGCGCATCTCATTCGAAAGTTAGCATAACACGATGCCTTCTAAGCTCCCTTAGAAGGACGCTTCTGAAGGCAGCATCGCATGTATCCTTCTCTGGGTGGGATATCCCATAAGTCTTTGCAACTGCCTGAGGCGTTTCACTCCCATTAAAACAATGGCGGCTGAAGCCAACAACAGTTGTGTTAATTTGCTAGTAATCATGTTACTTTTCAATGGAGCAAGCTAACTTAGCGTAAGTAGCAAAATGCATACACCAATCTCATGTGACATTATCCAGTCGTCCCAAATTCGTTGACTTTTGAGCTACCTTCAGAGGGAGCTCACTTCTAAGGATGCAAGGCAGTGAGGCAGCTGCCTTCTGTTTGAGACACAACCATAGACACACAGATAGATCCAGTACTCAGGGTGAGTACTCATTGAGTCACACAGACAGATTCAGTACTCACTGAGCCATAAACACACAGACAGATTCAGTACTCACTGAGTCATAAACACACAGGCAGATTCAGTAGTCACTGAGTCATAGACACACAGACAGATCCATTACTCAGGGTGAGTACTCATTGAGTCACACAGACAGATTCAGTACTCACTGAGTCATAGACATACAAACAGTTTCCGTACTCACTGAGACATAAACACACAGAACGATTCAGTACTCAGGATGAGTACTCATTGAGTCACATAGACAGATTCAGTACTCAGGATGAGTACTCATTGAGTCACACAGACAGATTCAGTACAAATAGAGTCACACAGACAGATTCAGTACTAATTGAGTCATACAGACAGATTCAGTACTAATTGAGTCATACAGACGGATTCAGTACTCATTGAGTCACACAGACAGATTCAGTACAAATAGAGTCACACAGACAGAATCAGTACTAATTGAGTCATACAGACGGATTCAGTACTAATTGAGTCATACAGACGGATTCAGTACTAATTGAGTCATACAGACGGATTCAGTACTCACCGGGACACTGAGACACACAGATAGAGCCGTACTGGTACTTGGCGCTTGGATTGGGCTCCAGTTGGAAGGTGTGCTTGTTATAAATGAGGGTCTGAGGGCACTGTGGTACACAAGCCCCTGAGTCATTGAATCGACTGCAAGCCTGTAAGCGCACAAACACACACAGAGACACAACATACACACACACACACACACACACACACACACACACACACACAATGAGATCATTTAAGAGAAAAACTAAAACTGTGAAACCCTTTTCGTATTAAATTAACCAAACATTCAATAGTACAATATTTGCTAACCGTACCACAGGAATGACTGAGAAAATGTTTTTGCCAGTTTCGCATCACTTGATCTTACTACATACAAATCCTGCTATGCCAAGAATGCTTATTACAGTTCCCATTCCTGATAGTATTATTCTTATGCTCATAACGGGGGTGGCCAACCCTGTACCTGGAGAGCCACAGGTTCAATTGAGCGCTGAGTGACAATAAAAGCCATCTGACCCTGTGCCTCTTCAGGACCAGGGTGGGCCTCCTGTGTGCTGTTTCATTTGAAAACAAACATTAAATTGTAGTGCCTGCGTGGAGTGTGGGTGCGGCAGTGATCGGGACCATACGGCCTCCGACCAGAAGGTGGCGCCGGACTCACAAAACAGTCTGTGTCCTGCGCTCCGGTGCAGCCCCCCGCACACTCGCTATGGCAACACTCACTGGGGCTGGTGCCGAAGCAGCGGCCGTTGCACTGCGGGGCGCACACCGTCTTGGTCACTACGGAAACGTAGAAGGGGAGGAGCCAAAGGCAGTGGGAGGGTGAGAGAGACTTGTGACAAGGCCCAGGTGGAAGAGGAGAGGTACCATAGAGAGCAGAGAGATGGTAGACTCACAGATCTGGCAGTCCTTTCTGTTCGGTCCCCAGCAGAACCCACCGCAGGACTCGTGACACTGCCCTAAAACAGGAAACGCATCATCATACATCATTAAAAAATCATCACAATAGACACATCATCATTCATCAGAAAGCCTTTGTCTCGAAATATAGTGACAAAAACTAATTTACAGCTGATTCATAGAAATAAAACCATCTTTGGACCCCAATTATGAAAGCAACTAGTGACATATTTGGCTTTTCAAGATAATGTTATGAACCTTTTGACCTCTATTACTTGCAAAACTACTGAACTAGTGTTCTATTTTTATTGGATATATTAAGTGATGTTTATTCTTCTTTTAATATATTCACAACCAATGTGCAGGCCAGTGTTCATTACGTCCTCTATTTCCTGAACTATGACATCACCCAAGTGACCACTCTATGACATCACCCAAGTGATCACTCTATGACATCACCCAAGTGATCACTCTATGACATCACCCAAGTGATCACTCTATGACATCACCCAAGCATTAAACTCCACATACTGCAAGTTCTCACTCTGAAACCAGTTTACATGACTCACCTCTGTCTAACCCTTGCTCAATCCCCATACTCTGTCCCCTGCCTAAACTCTCCCCCTACTGCACACATGCACCCCACCTCCCTCCCTCCCTCCTCTAGACCCACCTCCTTCTGCGTTGTTGGCGATCTTGACCTCGGCGGATCCGTCCCTCATGATATCAGCCCAGTTCACCAGGGAAATGTACCTCAGGAACCTGTTGCTCAAAATCTGAACCCCTCCTTGCAGGATTTCTGTGGCGGTACACACACACGCACACGCACACGCACACGCACACGCACACACACACACACACACACACACCCCAGAGTCAAAGAGCCACCCATACACAGGGACACAAAAACACACACAAAGGTAGCCTGTGTGGGGACTTGGAGCAGAACAAGCTGAGGCAGGTACTGGTAAGCGAAGGCCTGGTTGAGCTGGCTGCCTTGTTACATCTCCGTGCTGAAGCCCCGCACAGTAAGCAGTGTGTGATACAGCCCCACGCGCACGGCCGGGCTGAAGCCCCGCACAGTAAGCAGTGTGTGATACAGCCCCACGCGCACGGCCGGGCTGAAGCCCCGCACAGTAAGCAGTGTGTGATACAGCCCCACGCGCACGGCCGGGCTGAAGCCCCGCACAGTAAGCAGTGTGTGATACAGCCCCACACGCACGGCCGGGCTGAAGCCCCGCACAGTAAGCAGTGTGTGATACAGCCCCACGCGCACGGCCGGGCTGAAGCCCCGCACAGTAAGCAGTGTGTGATACAGCCCCACGCGCACGGCCGGGCTGAAGCCCCGCACAGTAAGCAGTGTGTGATACAGCCCCACGCGCACGGCCGGGCTGAAGCCCCGCACAGTAAGCAGTGTGTGATGCAGCCCCACGCGCACGGCCAGGCTGAAGCCCCGCACAGTAAGCAGTGTGTGATACAGCCCCACGCGCACGGCCGGGCTGAAGCCCCGCACAGTAAGCAGTGTGTGATGCAGCCCCACGCGCACGGCCGGGCTGAAGCCCCGCACAGTAAGCAGTGTGTGATGCAGCCCCACGCGCACGGCCGGGCTGAAGCCCCGCACAGTAAGCAGTGTGTGATGCAGCCCCACGCGCACGGCCGGGCTGAAGCCCCGCACAGTAAGCAGTGTGTGATACAGCCCCACGCGCACGGCCGGGCTGAAGCCCCGCACAGTAAGCAGTGTGTGATACAGCCCCACGCGCACGGCCAGGCTGAAGCCCCGCACAGTAAGCAGTGTGTGATGCAGCCCCACGCGCACGGCCGGGTTCTGCTTTCCCAGTTACAGGGACTTCCCAGGAAAGCTTGTTTCAGGGATCGCATCCCCCGCCCCCCACTCCCCACACCTGGCATCTTTTTGGGCAGGTGCTCCGTGGGGCGTGGCCGCCTCGCGTGGGTGTGAGAATGCAGACACGCAGCCCGGCACACTCACCCAAACGGTTGCCGCGGCGCTGCCGTGAACTCCGCGTGCTTGTACTACCTGAGGTGTTTTTTTTAAAAATTCATAGACAGTTGGAGGCGATGAAATCCGGGAAAGCCACCACAGATGAGTTTCGGTTTTAACGCTGACATTTTGAAAGCTAGGGAATTGGGTGTGAGTGTGTGTGTGAGTGTGAGTGTGCGTGTGTGTGTGTGTGTGTGTGTGTATATGTGTGTGTGTGTGTGTGTGTGTGTGTGTGTGTGTGTGTGTGTGTGTGTTTGTCTTGGCAAATCGCACCAATTATTTCCAGATTACATTGTTTAACTTCAGGGTGCATGCATTAGTCATGTTCAGGTAATAAGATTATTAGTATTATCACCTGTCTTTGTAACCATAGTTGACGAAAAATGAAAAGTGAGCGGGTTCATTTTGTAATGTATATTACATGACATTAATTTGGCAGATGCTTTTATTCAAAGCAACAATAAGTGCATAGCGAAGGTGGCTGAAACAACTAGAAACAGGTCAGGCAGAGTACAGTTCTATCATAAATTAGCAACACATGAATGTACGATCAATCCAACGTGAGCACCGACCCGCATCTTGTTTCCTCCTCAAAGGCAATGTGCTCTATGTTGAGTCATCGTACCTTTTTAAAGCATGGCCCTCTTTGAATACAAGCCATGACATCATCCATCTACATCAACCTAAAATCCTGCGAAACGCCTGCGACCTGCTCCCCCACCCCCACGGGCCCCCACGGGCCCCTCCCTCCCCCAGTGAGGTGGGTTATCGCCTTTTTACAACCCCCCCTTCCCCGTCCACCCCAAACGCAGCGCGTTCCGCGCGGCTTAATCGTCAGTTCCTCACCCGTCAGGTGCGTGAGGCCCAGCTCCTTCAGCCCGTGGCGGCCCTCCTTCTGGTAGTTGACGACGACAGCCAGGGCGTAGCGGTCCTCGTAGAGGGTGGTGCCCCTGATGACGCGCAGCTGCTCCAGCGGCAGGCGGGAGAACTCGTTGATGGCGATCAGGATGTAGCCCGTCACCTCCCGGATGGACTGCGGACAGCGGGCGGACGGACGGACGTCAGACCGGCAATGCCTACGGCTGGGATTGCGTCGCCTGTGCCCATATTGCGTCGTCCGTATGTTTTCGTCTTTAGTCACTGAGTTGTGTTATACTCACAGTATTATGTTCAGTGTTAAATCAACTCTGATATAGGGCCTGATTTACTAAGACCTTTTGCGCGTGCAAAACCTATTAGCGCACGCACAACCAATAACATGACTGGTCATGGTATTAGTCTTGCACCATTCATTGGTTGTGTTATTAGTTTTGCATGAGCTAAAAGGTTTTGCATGTGCTAAAGATCTTAGTAAATCAGGCCCATAGTGTTTTAAATTCTAATATACGTGTTTCCTACTGGAGTCCGGACACACATAAACTAAGTTATAATTAACACTGATGATTCAACCTGCCCAGGGACTGCAGATGTATGTGAGCCTTAGCTAAATCTGGTAATTATATCAACTGGTAGCATTTAAGCTAAACATTGCACATAGATAAGCCGCAGATAAATAAATGAAAAAGGCCAAAAGAGTAGAGCCAGCAGTACAGTGTCATCACTGCAGTATGTATTTGTGTAACTTTAATTTGAACCAGCCCTCTGAGTGACATCTGCCCAGCACAGAGGGGTCTGTTGTCTGCGGGAGGCTATGACATCACCCTGCCAGTGTCAGTGACCATCACACAGCTGCTGCTTTACTGTCAGGAGCAGCTGACGCGACGCAGGACTGCGCAACACTGGTCCTACAGGACCCCAGCAGACCCCTGCGGCTCTACAGGACCAGGATTGGGGACCCCAGTAGACCCTGTGGCTCTCCAGGACCAGGATTGGGGACCCCAGCAGACCCTGTGGCTCTCCAGGACCAGGATTGGGGACCCCAGCAGACCCTGCGGCTCTACAGGACCAGGATTGGGGACCCCAGCAGACCCTGCGGCTCTCCAGGACCAGGATTGGGGACCCCAGCAGACCCTGCGGCTCTCCAGGACCAGGATTGGGGACCCCAGCAGACCCTGCGGCTCTACAGGACCAAGATTGGGGACCCCAGCAGACCCTGCGGCTCTCCAGGACCAGGATTGGGGACCCCAGCAGACCCTGCGGCTCTCCAGGACCAGGATTGGGGACCCCAGCAATTGGTCCTCCCCTCCCCTCCCACTGGTGCATTACTGATGCCCCGCCCAAGCCCTACATCATCCTCCCCTCCCATTGGTGCATTACTGATGCCCCTCCCAGGCCCTACGTCATCCTCTCCTCCCATTGGTGCATTACTGATGCCCGCCCAAGCCCTATGTCATTCTCACCTCCCATTGGTGCATTACTGATGCCCCGCCCAAGCCCTACGTCATCCTCCCCTCCCATTGGTGCATTACTGATGCCCCTCCCAGGCCCTTTGTCATCCTCCCCTCCCATTGGTGCATTACTGATGCCCCTCTCATTGGTGCATTGCTGAGGCCCCTCCCATTGGTGCAGTACTGATGCCACTCCCCCACTCCCACATACCTGCAGGAAGGAGAAGTTGCGGCTGTGCTCCATGTGTGTGATCTCCAGGTTGCCCATGACGATCTCACACCCGCTGTACATTTCCTTCATGATGTTGTACTGGACCTCCGCGCTCCCCGTCACACTCAGGGAATTCTGGGTACCGGAGCACACTGCCACTGAGGCAGAACAGGCCGTTAGGAAAAAGCAGCGGGATGGGGAGGGGCTTTAGTTGTCTCATATCCAATCAAAAAATCTAATCAAATGATATTTATATAGTGCATTTCACAAACTATTTTCACAGTACACTTCACAGAAAACGCTGGCTTGAACCCTCAAAAGAGCAAGCCTAAGGGAACAGTGGCAAGCCGTTTTAAAGCTAGCCGGTCATCAGAAAAGAAAAAAAAATCTAAAATATCCTTCATTGCAGACAAAAACTGTCTGGGCTCTGGGGTCTTGAACACAGATCCAGGAGGACTACAGTGTCTGCTGGTATTTGTAGTTTCTTGTCCATCAGCAGCCAATTAAGGCCCTGAAAACAAGGTGGATTCAATAGCCAGTCAAAGACTTAAATCAGTTTTCATTTCAACCCTAATTTGGCACACCTGATTCCACTAATTAGCAGGTCAAAGAGATCTCTCGCAGTTGAATGATGTGTGCTTTGTTCGGGGATGGAGAGAAAACCTACAGGACAGTAGATTTCCAGGAACATGGTTGGGAATAGGGTTGCCAACCGTCCCTTGAAATAAGGGACGATCCCTTATCTGTTCAATAAGCCTTATTGAACTGATAAGGGATCGTCCCTTATTTCAAGGGACGGTTGGCAACCCTAGTTGGGAACCACTGACTTAAATGAATCACTGCTGCTGAAACACAACAAAAACCGACAGACACGGAATGCGGCCCTCCATGACTGGATTCTTTTTTTTTTTTTTTCATTTTTTAGGGCTTTTCAGCCATAGATATAGAACCATAGATGTGACATATGTCATCGTTAGTGGCACAGTTTTTGAGACCATACCCAAGTAAGATGGTGGTCAGTAACCATGGTTTTATATCTATGAGCCAACCATCAGCTATCTGGCTTCTGAGACCCGATTATGACATCATAGTGGGTTAGAAAGTACATGACACTTTGCCATAGGTTCCTATTATAGCTGTACCCAGGTAAGATGGCTGCCAAATTGTTCCATTTCAGAATTCTAAATAACTATTACATTACATGATATGTCATATCTATGGTTCTATATCTATGTTTTCAGCTTTGTTGGACAGTGCAGAGATACAGAAAGAATGGGTAGCGAGAGAGAGGGAGAGACGTTCGAACCGGATTCGATGGCGCTGCTCACAATGAGCATGTGGACGGTGCTCTTACAGACTACACCACCAAGACACCCCAGTACCGGATCCTGACATTTGCAGTTTAGGCCAATCAAAAAAACATTCACTCAAACTGTAATAATATTAAAAAACCCCAGAAACTATTACATTAACTGACTGACAGGACATCTCTCCGTTCAATGTGTGTTTGTAGAATAATGTATAATAAAAAAAACACACACACACACACACACACACACACACACACACACACACACACACACACACACACGCATACACACACACGCACACACACACACACACACACACACACACACACACACACACACACACACGCATATGCACACACACACACACACACACACACACACACACACGCATATGCACACACACACACACACACGCATATGCACACACACACACACACACACACACACACGCATACACACACACACACACACACACACACACACACACGCACACACACACACACACACACACACACACACACACACGCATATGCACACACACACACACACACACACACACACACACACACACACACACACGCATACACACACACACACACACACACACACACACACACACACACACACTATATTGTCTTTCCACTTTCTCTCACTACCACTAGGGCTAGTATCCACTCTCTGGGTCCAATCCAGTGTGACACTCAATAACAGACGGGTTTAGTCGTGGCCAAGTCTACGAAACTATGCCGGGAGGACTAAGAGTCAGAGTTGTGGTCAGCCCTATGTGGATTTTTCCAGGTGATCAATTGACTTTCGATTCAATTCCTGAAATGAATAATGGAAATGGAATTGATCTGGACTCCTTTAAGAGGCTGTTATTTATGTCACCTTGACCTGGGTTTGCCTCCCACGCCGACAGGTACATAAGCTCAGAGGAATGAGCTAGTTGTGTGGGAGTGGGCTTTGGAGCGTGGAGATTCCGGTCATAGTGCAAATGTTCGGTTAAAATGCCGGTGGCCAACCCGGTAAAGCAGGTTTCACCCCCCCAACGCCCCCTCCAACAAAATGATTAATGTAGTTGGTCTAAACTGACAGAAAGTCCCCATCAGAGGGGGAGCCAGACCGGCGGTTCTGCTTTTGGGCTCTCAGTTCCTGGTTGATGAGATAGTTTTTTTTATCTGTTGTCTCTTTATGGATTTAATTTTGGTTGACGTGACACACATGGCCAAGACAATAAGACAATCATTTTTAAAAAAAACAAATCTGACAATTACACACAGACACGCGCGCGCGCGCACACACAAAACAGAACTTCATCCACACGGGCAGTCGCACACAATGAGTAGGCGTGGTAGTGTAGTATAATGGTTAGGGTACCAGGTTGGCACCTCTGAGAAGGCGTGGTAGTGTAGTATAATGGTTAGGGTGAGTAGGCGTGGTAGTGTAGTATAATGGTTAGGGTGAGTAGGCGTGGTAGTGTAGTATAATGGTTAGGGTACCAGGTTGGCACCTCTGAGTAGGCGTGGTAGTGTAGTATAATGGTTAGGGTGAGAAGGCGTGGTAGTGTAGTATAATGGTTAGGGTGAGAAGGCGTGGTAGTGTAGTATAATGGTTAGGGTGAGTAGGCATGGTAGTGTAGTATAATGGTTAGGGTGAGAAGGCGTGGTAGTGTAGTATAATGGTTAGGGTGAGAAGGCGTGGTAGTGTAGTATAATGGTTAGGGTGAGTAGGCATGGTAGTGTAGTATAATGGTTAGGGTGAGAAGGTGTGGTAGTGTAGTATAATGGTTAGGGTACCAGGTTGGCACCTCTGAGTAGGCGTGGTAGTGTAGTATAATGGTTAGGGTGAGAAGGCGTGGTAGTGTAGTATAATGGTTAGGGTGAGAAGGCGTGGTAGTGTAGTATAATGGTTAGGGTGAGTAGGCATGGTAGTGTAGTATAATGGTTAGGGTGAGTATGCATGGTAGTGTAGTATAATGGTTAGGGTGAGAAGGCGTGGTAGTGTAGTATAATGGTTAGGGTGAGTATGCATGGTAGTGTAGTATAATGGTTAGGGTGAGTATGCATGGTAGTGTAGTATAATGGTTAGGGTGAGTATGCATGGTAGTGTAGTATAATGGTTAGGGTGAGTATGCATGGTAGTGTAGTATAATGGTTAGGGTGAGTATGCATGGTAGTGTAGTATAATGGTTAGGGTGAGTAGGCGTGGTAGTGTAGTATAATGGTTAGGGTGAGTATGCATGGTAGTGTAGTATAATGGTTAGGGTGAGTATGCATGGTAGTGTAGTATAATGGTTAGGGTGAGTATGCGTGGTAGTGTAGTATAATGGTTAGGGTGAGTATGCATGGTAGTGTAGTATAATGGTTAGGGTGAGAAGGCGTGGTAGTGTAGTATAATGGTTAGGGTGAGTAGGCATGTTAGTGTAGTATAATGGTTAGGGTGAGTATGCATGGTAGTGTAGTATAATGGTTAGGGTGAGTAGGCATGGTAGTGTAGTATAATGGTTAGGGTGAGTATGCATGGTAGTGTAGTATAATGGTTAGGGTGAGTATGCATGGTAGTGTAGTATAATGGTTAGGGTGAGTAGGCGTGGTAGTGTAGTATAATGGTTAGGGTGAGTATGCATGGTAGTGTAGTATAATGGTTAGGGTGAGTAGGCGTGGTAGTGTAGTATAATGGTTAGGGTGAGTATGCGTGGTAGTGTAGTATAATGGTTAGGGTGAGTATGCATGGTAGTGTAGTATAATGGTTAGGGTGAGAAGGCGTGGTAGTGTAGTATAATGGTTAGGGTGAGTAGGCATGTTAGTGTAGTATAATGGTTAGGGTGAGTATGCATGGTAGTGTAGTATAATGGTTAGGGTGAGTATGCATGGTAGTGTAGTATAATGGTTAGGGTGAGTATGCATGGTAGTGTAGTATAATGGTTAGGGTGAGTAGGCGTGGTAGTGTAGTATAATGGTTAGGGTGAGTAGGCGTGGTAGTGTAGTATAATGGTTAGGGTGAGTATGCATGGTAGTGTAGTATAATGGTTAGGGTGAGTATGCATGGTAGTGTAGTATAATGGTTAGGGTGAGTAGGCGTGGTAGTGTAGTATAATGGTTAGGGTGAGTATGCATGGTAGTGTAGTATAATGGTTAGGGTGAGTATGCATGGTAGTGTAGTATAATGGTTAGGGTGAGTATGCATGGTAGTGTAGTATAATGGTTAGGGTGAGTATGCATGGTAGTGTAGTATAATGGTTAGGGTGAGTATGCATGGTAGTGTAGTATAATGGTTAGGGTGAGTATGCATGGTAGTGTAGTATAATGGTTAGGGTGAGTATGCATGGTAGTGTAGTATAATGGTTAGGGTGAGTAGGCGTGGTAGTGTAGTATAATGGTTAGGGTGAGTAGGCGTGGTAGTGTAGTATAATGGTTAGGGTGAGTATGCATGGTAGTGTAGTATAATGGTTAGGGTGAGTATGCATGGTAGTGTAGTATAATGGTTAGGGTGAGTATGCATGGTAGTGTAGTATAATGGTTAGGGTGAGTATGCATGGTAGTGTAGTATAATGGTTAGGGTGAGTATGCATGGTAGTGTAGTATAATGGTTAGGGTGAGTATGCATGGTAGTGTAGTATAATGGTTAGGGTGAGTATGCATGGTAGTGTAGTATAATGGTTAGGGTGAGTAGGCGTGGTAGTGTAGTATAATGGTTAGGGTGAGTAGGCGTGGTAGTGTAGTATAATGGTTAGGGTGAGTATGCATGGTAGTGTAGTATAATGGTTAGGGTGAGTATGCATGGTAGTGTAGTATAATGGTTAGGGTGAGTATGCATGGTAGTGTAGTATAATGGTTAGGGTGAGTATGCATGGTAGTGTAGTATAATGGTTAGGGTGAGTATGCATGGTAGTGTAGTATAATGGTTAGGGTGAGTATGCATGGTAGTGTAGTATAATGGTTAGGGTGAGAAGGCGTGGTAGTGTAGTATAATGGTTAGGGTGAGAAGGCGTGGTAGTGTAGTATAATGGTTAGGGTGAGTATGCATGGTAGTGTAGTATAATGGTTAGGGTGAGTAGGCGTGGTAGTGTAGTATAATGGGTAAGGTGAGTATGCATGGTAGTGTAGTATAATGGTTAGGGTGAGTATGCATGGTAGTGTAGTATAATGGGTAAGGTGAGTATGCATGGTAGTGTAGTATAATGGTTAGGGTGAGTATGCATGGTAGTGTAGTATAATGGTTAGGGTGAGTATGCATGGTAGTGTAGTATAATGGTTAAGGTAACAGGTTGGCACCTCTGAGATTGTCGGTATGATTCCCCAGTTGGACATTGCCGTTGTAGCCTTGACTTTGTAACCTGAATTCCCTCTGTAAATAGCCAGCTAAATAAACCTATTTTGAATACTGTGGATAAGCGTGTCTGCTAAATGCCTAAAATGTAAATTAGCTGAACACACACACACACACACACACACACACACAAAACCACGAGTGCAAATACACAGACAGTGAAAGAAACCTAACAGATTAAAATCACTTATCTGGGTACTTAGACTGCGGGAGAGTGTACAGAAAAACAAATCAGGGTAAGAGTCCAATGACAGTAAATGTGAGATAATGAGAGCTTTATGGGACTTTTATTGCCCTGTTTTCAGGGCATTCGGTTTTAATGCGGTGTTGACAGAGCATTCTCTGTCTCCATAACAATTCAAATCTGCCCCAATTACAATCTGTGCTTGTTTGCTCATCTAATAAACGGAACATCTGATTCGGTCGCAGATGTTTAAACACCAATGCCGTTTCATGAATCGCAAATTCTATTGGTTCTACATGCACAGCGTCAGCGGTTTTTTGCAAACCGCACAATAAATGAAATAATTAGGCCTTATTGCATAAATGGCTTAGTTTGATCATGACATGCAGTTTGATTCTTTTATTTTGAGTGCACAGTCTGCAAAGAGCCTCTAATCACTGGCTCGTCTGCTTATCTTGGCTCGTGGCTACATTAGCACGTTTTTAAAGGGTTTCAGCCCAGCACCAATGATATACACATACACGCAATGGCAAAATTTCAGTTTCGGGATGACTGAAAATTTCACTGCGTCTCAAAAAACAAA
>CM056380.1:7226611-7292346 GCA_029718625.1 Synaphobranchus kaupii
TAAAACACAGAAATGCACCGATTTCAGGTTTTTATGTTGATGCATTTTTCTGCGTTTATATTGGGCTGGGTAACGCATATGAAAAAAATGTGATGTTTGAACACGACAGTGGACACCACGCCGGTAACGTGTCCAGGTCACGATGTACACGTCGGCATCATGTAGTCATATTGGATACGTCAGCGGCGGAGGTGTAAAGTCCAGGGGTCAGAAAGGAAAAGTCCTGCCGTGTGTTTCTTACACCCATGAACTCAGCCAGCTGATTTCACTAATTAGTTCTACCACCTGGCTGAAGAATTGTGCTAATTAGCAAATCCAGGTTGATTGGAACCAAATACTGGGGAGGACTTTTACTTTCTGAACCTGGATCTTACACCTCTGGTGAGAAGCCCCACTATCAATGTAAAAGATACCAGAGTAACTTACTGTGCAGGAGCATTCAAACTGTAGTTGCACTGCAAAAAAAAAAGTCTGTTCACAAGGGTTTTAGTCTTGTAATGAGACTCTCGAGTAGAAAATATTAGCTTGTTTTAAGTTACTTTTTGCTGAAATTATTAGTGAAATTATCTCACCCCATTGACAAATCTTGAAATGAGTAAAACTCTCTCACCTCATTGGCAATCTTTTTGTCTTATTTAGCAAAAAACAGAAATAAGATTTTACATCTAAATATAAGACTTAAGATGCTTGTTAAGATTTACTTATTTTTTTGGTGTTTGCAGTGTAAGCTCCTTACATTGGGACAGGTAAATCAGAAGAGAGGGGCAGCTGATTTCACTAATTAGTTCTACCTCCTGCCTGAAGAATTGTGCTAATTAGCAAAAATCCAGGCGATTGGAACAAAATACTGGGGAGAACTTTTACTTTCTGAACCTGGATATTACACCTCGGCAGTGGTCAGCAGCCACTATCATTGTAAAAGACGCCAGAGTCATTTAACTGCACTGGAGCATTCAAACTGTAGCTCGGACAAGAGGCAGCTAAGTCACGCGGGTTCAGTGGAAGCAGAGTAAAATCACAGCCCGTCACTGAGAGACAGCCTCCCTCTTTACCTAGGCCAGCCAAGGTTCACGACAAGATTGTTATCATCCTGCTTCATGACGCTCGTGAGTCAACCGACACGTACTAATAAAATCACAGACTTATAGTCAAACACCTACTATGACATGTAATCCCTATTGTATGTCAACCACCAAGTCACGCAGAAGCATTGACCCTGATTCATAAGCTGGATAAGGCAGCCGGTCTGACTGGCTTTTTTTTTTTTTTTTTTCTATTAGCAGAAACTACTCTTGAAAAGTAGATTCAAAACCTCCATCTTCTCTGGTTATGCAGTCTTTCTGTTTGCATAATTTGAAACTTTAAAGCATATGAAAGCCTGAAGTGTACTGAACCCTAGGCTACCACATATTTCATTTTTTTTGGGGGGGGGGGGGGGGTCAGGTTAATGATTTCAAAGACTACCTGCTTTTCAGATCAAAATGGCTGAAGGAAACATGACTACAACACATGTGTAGATGAATGGATGTAAAAAGCATTTAGCTCGAGCAAACACACTGCAGAACTGCGATGTTTGGTTAGCGGGGTGGGTCTTTTGGTTTCTTTGCGGGCTATTTCTAACACAAAGCGCACGTAAAAAAATACCTTTATTCAGAATGTGAAAGTTAAAGATTGACATCATTACCCTTGGCCCAGTCTACTACTAGTCCACTTCATAACGCGAGTTGCCCTGGGGTATATAGCATTCATCGATCAGACACACCTGTTCAATCGCACCTGTCTTTGTTTTTTCTTGTTTTGTTTTTGTTTGTGTGAAGCATGTTTGTCAACGGCCTGGTGACGTTGGCCAAAGTTCAGCAAGTGATACTCCGCCTCCGTTGAACATCGCCACACATCGAGTACGCGCGAGCGTACAGGTGGCCTCTGTGCCCAGACCAGACACACCTTTCTCAGGGGCGAAAATAACGCGGAGAACTTGTCAGCCAGGAGGAGGAGCAGCAGCAGAGAAGCGTGGCTTTCAGGGTTACGAATAAAACAAAAGGTCTGACGAGAGCAGCTCAGGCGACTTAACAGGTTCTGCACAATCAACTGGTTTTGTCACTCGCGAGCAGTGATTACAGAAAGCACGTTCTGTCCTGAGACGAAGCAAAGCGCGAGGGCGCGGAAACTTCGTCCGATCTACACGTTCTATAAATGCATTCCTCTATTTAGATAGGAATCCTATTAGGGCTGCCCCCGACCAAAGATTTTCTTAGTCGACCAGTAGTCGTCAGTTCAAACCCACAGTCGACTAACCGTCGACTAAATTTATGATATTAATTAAATCATTTAAATGCGTATTTTTGAGGATCAGAACATGGTTTGACTTCCATCTGATCTATATATTACAGTTTACTATATTACAGAGAAATACAAAACCGTCATTATGAGCATTTAAAATATCAATTAGCCTATAGCTAAAAGCACAGGCTGCGATTTGCTGGCCTGCGCTGCCTATTAACGGCATCGGTTTGCTTATGGCCAGCGCTGTATTAACGGCATCGAAAAAAACGGTAAATGAATGTGTCGGAACAACAAGCAATGAGATATTTAATATTGTTATTTTTATTTCCACTCTTTATAACAACACACAACTTAAAAATAATGAATAACTAAATAAAAAAGCAGCCTTTTGTCCGGTGATATGAAAGAGCACAAACAATGTTTTAACAACTTCACGGTTATCAAAACTAGGTGGGAAAAACAAAATTATTTTCTTTTTAAAATGCAAGTTAAATGGCTAAATGGGCTATAAATTATATAAACAAACGAATAAATGAAAAACACAGCAAACTGAAACACTTAAAAGAGAAATATCAACTACATCAGGCCAAACGAAAGATTAATTATGATCTAATATTAGCAACGTAAAAGTGTGTTTTAGCCTACTTGTAACCAGCGAACCTCATCACATTAGGCCTACTCACTGCTGTTTTTCCTCCGATCGCAGTTTTCTCATATTATGCGTGAGGAACACGAGTTTGTTGACGTTGCTCGGGAGAAGTGAGCTCCGCGTTTTGCTGACAATGAAGCCGCCCTTTGAGAAGATGCGATGAATGATAGGCGAATTGTTGCTTGCAAAGTTTACATTTAACTTTTTTAGGGTCATCCTTTAGAGGCTCGAAATGCTCGCATACTTGATTTTCTCTCAGACATTCCGGAATGAATAGTTCCACTCTCGCGTTTTTTCACACTGCCACAATTCGAATAATTAAAATTTTGGTCGACTAAGTTCTTTTGACTGACTAATGGTTTAGTCGGCTATCTGGGGGCAGCCCTAAATCCTATATCTAAATAGAGGATAGGATGCGACAAGAAAATAACAAGCATTTGCAATATGCGTGGGTCTTATAGGCCTACAAGATTGTCAGGGGTGTTGTGTTGGCTATTCCCTAGAAATATTGCATATTACAAATTTAGAAGAAAATGGGTGAGGAATCTGACTTCCATTATCAGTGTTGATGACACTGAGAAATCAACTAAATAAATAAAGTTCATATAATGCCTAGAAATTCCTGTCAAATGCTACCAAAATGTAAGATTTCGCCTCTCTTGTGTCCAATTGAGGCATAAATGGGCATGTTCAAATGTGAATACTTGAACTTCACCACACCAAAATATAATCCACATAATTACCAAGTGCTGCATTACTATGCATTGCAATGTGTATCTACACATAAGACTTGGGGGTAATTGTTACCTTCTATCTATCAACTGCTATTGTTTGTTATTTTGCAGACGCATTGTGAAGCTGGAATCCACAACAGATTTTAACAGCAGAAAAGTGGGAATATGTTTAGAATGGAACTCTCTCCGCAGTTTGATATGAGGAAATTCAGTACATAACGAACTGATTCCTGGCAGCAACAAAGCCTTAATGAACACTATAGCCTACCACAACGTCATAACTGCTACATAAATATTCACAAACATGCCAACAGACGGTCTGCCACATGGTGAGTTGTCACCATCAACATCTTAAACAACATTACTGTGACATACCACATACAATTTGTGGCACAGCACACAAAGACAACAGTCTATGTCCATTGGCACGCATGTTTATAATGCGCTTATGAAGGCGTTTCGTAGAGTTTATGAGACCTATATCCCGTATGTATGACCCATCAGTGAAAGATCTTCGGATTTATCACATAACCTCGTTTGCATTTGTAATTAAAATTAAAGCATGGCGACAAATGAAGGGGGCGTAAAGAGCGCATGTAGTACGCTAAGGAATGCGTAACATACCGGTACTTTCTTGCATCTGAGCGTCGACAGGATGCAGGGACCTAACCAGCAGGATGCACAGGGCGAACACCTGCGGACACGCAGCCATTCTGGATCCGATAGCGAACATCACAGATTGTCGGATCATGGGACCATGACGGGTAGCGGCAGAGCGACGTCCCGACCTTGTGCAGCAATCCGGCACAACCAATCTGAGCAATTATTATTCCAATTCCATGTCACTTCAATCCTTTAAAGTAGAAGTAATTCCAAGTGAAATCGGACGTCTTTGTTTTCTAAACTTGTCTTCCGGCCATTAATAAGTGTAGGCTAGGCTATTTCACTTTTTATTGCAGGTTCCGAGACACTCGCTTCTGTCTGTTATTGGCTACAGTATATCAACAAACGGTTGTTGAAATGATTACCGCGATGTATTTCCTTCTGCCGGAGACTTACATCCACCTGATACGATCTCTTCCATACAGATGTGTTAGGCTACATTCTCTGCGTGCTCGAACAACTCAGCGATAAAAGCTGCTGTGTAAAAAAAAATCAGAATTTAGGTAAAAATGAAAGAAATGATGATAAACGCACTGAGTTGAGTTGAGCTGTAATAAAACTGTTGAAAGTTTCTGACGGCTTCCCTCCCACAATCCCTGCCGTAATAGGCAGAGACAGCTGATTGGTCCACAATAGTTTTTGTGCCAATCATTCACAGCGCTTTAAAATTCCACGATTGAACGAAATGGGTGGTTTGTTATTTGCCAGCCAAGTGAACGTTTGAAAACGTAAAAGTTGTTTTCACAAAAATTATTAGGTTATACTTATCTACGAGTATATAATAGCCTAATGGCAACCACAAGCCGCAAGGTGGGTTATATTTTATTCACAACCAATCGTTGCACTTTAATGTTTAATTTGGAATTTGACAGCTTCTGAAGAAACTGAAATTGCGTAAAGCACAAGGAAATGGAAAATAAATATAATAGCCTATATATATAGGCTAATATAGCTTAGGTAAACATAAATGCATACGGCTAGGCTATCTCTTAAAATCGCTCAAAAGTTAACGACCCCACCGACGAACCACAGGCAATCCATAATACAGAATTGGAATCCGACGTCACAAACTGGACCCTTTCTATCGCTCCCTGTGCGCCCGCGTGCGTGCGTAGTTCTCCAGAGAGTCCTTATCCGGGATACTGGGCTTGGAGCGCTGATAATGGCTGGCCATTGAGTACAGAGTTTAAGAGGCTGTGCTGTTCGCTCTGAAGAGCAGTATTGTACCCCGTCACCGTCAACTGGTTAATCACTTGGTCTTTGATGCTGCGGGACCCAGCTGTCACAATGCGTTCATTGTCCACGGGTGAACTGACTTCTGATCTCGGACAAGAACTCGCCACAGTAAGAAAGCGCTCAGCATTCCCCTAGCACGTCCCAGATAGAAAAGCGACTTCCATTAAGCCAAGTTATAATAAATAGCTGCATTTTGTGTGATTTCCTGCATCTTGTTTTTCTGTTTCCTCGACCAGCCAAGTACATGAAATGCACAAACGCAAGCAAGCAGCGCACTCAGTCGACCCCATTTATACAGAATAAGTAACAACAGAGCCCACGCGCTCCACCACAATGGCACATTCACGCCAAACCGAGAAACACAGCGCGGAATTACCGCCGGCCACAACTGTTGAATCAATCAATAATTATCAATGGTTACATAGAACTCCCCGTCTTGTGTTTTCCTTGTTCTGCAAGACAGCAGAACAAAATGGGAACAGATCAGGATGCACACACCAGGCAATACTTTTAATGTCCCTTTTAATCAGGGCTACCTACAGGCCAAATGCGGTCGAGTGGACGTCCAACACTGAACACTGCAGTGAACCCCATGGCCACTCAATGCTCTCACCTGGGTGAATACACAGTAAAATGTTCAGTGTTCAATCAACTCTCCCTATTGGACATATATATATTTATCATATATACTCTGTTAGAGTTGAATTAACACTGGACATTTTACTGTGTACAAACAGCAATACGTGCTAAAGGTCACAGGCAAAAATACAACAGCGTGGATATATGTTTGCCCGCACAAACATCCGCAATCCCTCACGCGGAGACCACACGCACGCATGCAGACGCACACACGCATGTACATGTACGTGCACACATCAAGCCTGCACACGTGAACACAGAACTGACACACACACACACACACACACACACACGTGCATGTACACACCTAACATAGATCATAGCGCACAAACATAAACAAAAACACTCACAATTACACACACACAAGCACGCATTCACTCCTGCACAAACACATACGCTACACACATAAGCACATGTGCGCGCGCGCGCGCACAAACGAGCTGTAGGCTAACACGTCACGCACATACACGGATGTTAAGATCGCAGAAAACACAAAAACAATCAAACACACACACATCGCATAGGAGTGGAAATACAAGTTTGGTGAAACAAAACAGAGGATAATCAGTGCCGGTTGACTCTGAGCTTTTCGCTGTACGCAAACACGGCCTGTGTGATTGATCACCAAACCGGTTCCCCTGAAACAAGCTGTACCTGTGAGTCGGGTCTACTGCTGGCAGTGATTGAGGAGAAAAACACTGATAACCGGCTCACACGGTGCGCCTTGGTATTTGGAAAGAACAAATGACCTGACCTAGAGAATGTGGCCGCTCAAGAAGAGACAATAAGAAGAAAATAGCAGGTGGAACTTTGTTTTTCTCGCAATAATTATAGCAAATTCTCTTGCCAACATTGTCTTCTCCAAGCACACATCATCTGTCACGAGGAACATTAATAACAGCCTACTAAAAATATGAGCATTCGTAGTAATGAAAAAAATAAATCATGTTGAAATTACTAATGGACAAACCATCATTTATTTTAGCTATCAAGACAAGTACACAATTAAGTGGGAGAGGGAGAGAGAGAGAGAGCACGCTCTCAGTGATAAGTAAATGTTCCAGATCAGTCTGTCTTTTTTTGCATTGTGTACTGCGGCAAATTGTATACAGTGCTGCTTGAAAGTTTGTGAACCCTTTAGAATTTTTTCTATATCTGCATAAATTCGATCTAAAATGTGATCACATCTTCATCTAAGTCCTAAAACTTGATAAAGTGAACCCAGCTCAACAAAAAACACAAAAAACATTATTCTTTTATAATTTATTTATTGAGCAAAATTATCCAACATTAAATGCTCTGTTGGAAAAAGTATGTGAACTCATACGTATTTTTAAAGTATCATATCTAATATTTGGTCGCATATCCTTTGCATGCTGTTACTTCCTGAAGTCTGTGACCCATCAATGTCAAAAGACTCTCAATATCCTATTTTCAGGTAAATAAATAAATTATAAAGAATAAGGTTTTTCGTGTTTTTTGTTGAGCTGGGTTCACTTTATCAAGTTTTAGGACTTAGATCAAGATGTGATCACATTTTAGATCGAATTTATGCAGATATACAGAACATTCTAAAGGGTTCACAAACTTTCGAGCAGCACTGTATATATATATATATATATATATATATATATATATATATACACACACATAGTGTATATGGTCCCTTTTGGACTCATATATACTATGCTAGAGTGGAATTATATATGTAATTTATATTTAAACAACGTGATATATTAGTAACTTTAACACAAAAACATGCAATCCAACCTGACACTTAGCCAGTCTGAAAGCAGGTTGAAGTGTCTATACTCACATCACTGTTTGTCAATATTCACGTGGAGACAGGTCAAGTGCACCCACCCCTCTTTTGGGTACAAGAGGTGTGGCTTTGTTTAAGTTGTTGACAACAGTCAGCCCTTTGAACGGGGAATTAAAAGAATGCCATCCTGCTGTACAACAAAACTGTAAGATCTTTAAGCAGGATGCAGGGGATAGAAAACCCGAGCTACAGCTACGTGCTCAGTATTACTAAACACTGAAAAATCCATCTTTATATGACTTATTTTAATGCGTTTAGTAAGATGAACGCCATTTTTTGTCAACAGTGACTTAGCAATGTTAGCATAAGGGGGGTGATTATGAAATGTTGCACTTGCTATGAACTTTACTTTTATGAACTGTGAAGGTTTTTTTTCTCCACATCTTTGTGTAAGTATATTTATCGAATTGTAGACCGTAACAAATATGTGAAAATATTCATAAACATACAAAACAGAGGACATATGGCGGCCTCTAGTGGAAAAACATAGGGCAGCCAGGCAGTATATTATTATTGGAAAAATAGTAGCAGTTGTATTTTGAAATGTTTGGGTTGTTTATAGAATGCAGTATTGATCTTTCACATATCCTGATATCAGTCAGTATAACCATGTGCACATAGCTTGTCTGAATGCCTAAGTATCTGTTTGCAGGAACATTAGTTATGGAAGCTTTAGGAAAAGTGATGATTACTAGTTATGATTCCCACGTTCTCAGTTAAAGTATTCAAGATGTTTCTATGACCAGACTGCTAAATCTGGTTTCTTACCATGTGATATTCAGCTCAGTTTTCTTGTAATATTGATTTAGGACACCATTGTTTTATTGATTTTCTTATAACATGGGGCATGCAGCTTTATGTCAGTAGTTTTATTTAGTTTTTTAATGACATGAGACACAACGATTTATGTTCATAGTGTCGTCATAGTTTTTTAATTACAGGAGATACAGTATATGGGTTTATGCTCTTGTATCATAGCAACTGCCTTACGACAGCTGGCGTAATGCAATGTCACCAGTCTCATAACGCACATCGTTTAGTGCACGTGACACCTTAGGCCAGCCGTTAAAAAGTGGCTATAATGTCTGTATGCCTAAGGCAACACTTTTGACATTGTGTCGTGTTTCTAAAGATGTTACGAGTGCTACGTTTGGCTAGCTTCAACGCGAGACAATTCTGGGAACTTTCCCCTTTGGAACAACGAACGCTGTCGCAATCCTGCTCGTTGCGTGTGGAAGACGCGCCGTTATCGAATCCTGACCTCGCCAATTCCGACTGTGACCGGCGCGCCCGTTGCATCACGCAGCGTGGGAGGGTAAAAAGGTCTCAGGTGGCGGGATTGTCCCGGCGCTTGAGCGCACAAGAGGGAATTGTTCTTCCGCGATGTCCTGAATGAAGTACTGTAGAGTGGGGAGGAGTGGTTGCTGGCAGAATTCCCCGCGGGGGAAGGGCGCGCGCTCTCAAACGCGATCGGAGAGGGCTACAGCTACTTTTGGGCATTCCAAATTGGGAGAAAAGAAAAAAGATTTAAACTTCTTATCAGTTATTTTATATCATTTTACTTCATCTTATTTCCACAACTTTAAACAAATCACTCCCTTGCAACTAAGAATTGATTATGATAATAAGTAGCCTACACATGAAGATAAATTACCCACAGCGGATTGTCTGTCCTGTGAATTGAGAGAGTGGTCAGAATCGGGGGCGTAGCACGAAATTCTGGGCCCCGTGCAAATTCAGTCTCTGTGGGCCCCCTCGCAATGCAGACCTTTAATTTCAGGCCTTCTGAGGGCCCCCCCATGCCTTGGGCACCTGGGTAGTCAGTTCCACTCTCACCCCCCCTCTACGGCGCCTCTGGTCAGAATCAATCATTGTGTAGAATGTGTGATGATATGGGGGATGTGGGGAACCCAAGCACGGTTCTGGAGAACCACAAAACTGTAGTCAACTGTAATCAACTGATTTGATTGATAAATATATAATATCAAAAAACCCTTTGAGTCGGCCACCCCTGGTGCAGACAGCACTGATCAGAGAATGAGGTTTTACCACAACAACCATGGGCAGAGTTCCCTTACACTGTCTCTCGTTTGGACCAGTCATTCTCTTCTGGCATAATTGCAAAGCGTGTCGAAGTACGTGATTGGTAGAGAGGCCGCACACCATCGCCCTATCAGCAGCGATACCTGCGGCATTATGCATGTTCAGTCCAGTCCCATTTACACGCTAAAACGTTCCTGTAACATTTGGCGCTCTTGAATACAGCAGGTACCTGTGTGGAGGAAGATGCAGCAACGTCTCATACTCATAATAGTGACATGTCAAGATGGCCGCCGTCTTCGTCACTGATCGCCGCTGGAGGAGATTACGAAAGGAAGAACGGCTTGTTCCTTTCTACACCCGAAGGCCTCTAAATATTTTAGGCAGAGAATGTGGAAGACCTACTTCCTTGTTCCTTTCTAAACATTTCTAACACCTACTCGCGCGCTGCACAGCTAACACCTGGCTGCTCTCTCTACCACTCCCGACTCCCCTGGTATTCAGATCACAGTCCTCGTGGGTTTTCCACCCTCTCTTTACCTGGGGGTCAGGTGTGAAGAGAGTCTGGCCAATCAGTAGCACTGATTGTTCAGTTAATTACCTGGGAGAAAAGAAAACCAGGGCTGGACTTACATTCGAGGGCCAGAGTTGAGTATCTAGTGCATGGGTATTCAAATCTGGCCCTCAAATACAAATCCGGTCCTGGTTTTATTTCTCCCAGTTAATTAACTGAACAATTAGTGCTACTGATTGGCCAGACCTTGTTCTTCACACCTGACTCCCAGGTAAAGGGAGGGTGGAAAACCAGCAGCTCTCGGACCTCAAGGACCGTGATCTGAACAAGGGGGCTGTTGCAGAGCAGGTGTTGACGACACAAGTGTGTGATGTTCCTGCTATACCCACTCTCTCCACCAGGTGGTGCTATTTCACCCGTACAGTGCATAGCATCCATCCATGACCAGGCATCTCCATCTGCCCACCTCACTCCATCAATAATAAATAAAAAAATTTCAGATATCGTCGCTTAATTAGTGAGAGAAGTTGTTTATGTAAAAAAAAGAAGCCCCCCCCCCCCGCACAACAGAAGCTACACCGAGCCACAGTACAGGTCATAAAGAAAACAGGTTTATTTTTTTAACACATCGTTTAATTATTATCATACTTTACAGTCGCAGGGCCAATCGGTGACTCCAGAGACTAGATGCTTTATCACCATTTACTATGTCTTCATTTACGTTACTGAGTAATTTGTCATCGGTACACCTTAATGCTCTGTTATTTTTTTGTTTCGTTTTTTTTTTCTCCACGGACACAGTCTATCCATCAAAGTTTTTGACCCAAAACATCAAATCTACGACCAAAATAATCAAGCAACACTCTTAAAAACACCGGAGTCTAATGGCTGGAAAAAGGAAACTTTTTCAGACTGGTCTTGCACTAAGGAACAAATACAAACCTTTAAACAGGAACACAGGTAAGTAAATAAATATATAAATAAATAAGTAAAAAAACAAAAACAATATTACATTTCAAAGCAACAAATGCCCCTGTAAAAATGGTCAAACCTCATTTTCAACTGAATGACAAAAGAAAATGAACTCAGTTACACAACACTATTAGTATAAGGCCACAAAAATGAAACCACTGAACTAGCTAGTTTTAATACAGATTCCGTAATGCATATTTTCCGCACAACCAGAAGGTGGGTCTGCTGAATTGGTCGATGTGTACAGACCCAATAACATGGTAAGCCCCATCACAACTGAGGGGCTTTTGGCCAAATCAGTGGAACGCCACTCTTGTGCGTAGATATGTTTATGGATAAATTCTTCATTATTGGTTTCAGGGCATGAAATAGACTTTTTCACCCACTGGCCAGAGTGGCTTGTGGATTCTAAAAATCACCAGCCATTTTCAACTTTATTAGCTCTTGCAATACAACACAACATGGTTGGTCACCTGCCAAAGTGGCTGCTAGAGTAGAAATTCTTACCAGCCACAATCAAAATTTTACCAGCATTTGACTGGTGGCGGGTGTTAATTTCACACCCTGACTGGTTTGCGTGTGTCTGGTTCAAATACAATCAAAGTAAAACGGACATAATATGTCCTCGCATTGTTTTATTGTTTTTTTTTTAAAGGTTTCATGTCAGGGTTTGACAACAGTATGAGGGCCTTGTCCCGGTGTTCTAATAAGAGTCTTTTTTGCACACTTGATGGACAAGGGCGGTTTTTATCTCAGGCTTCAGAAACACAGCACATGTATTGAGCTGGATGCATTATTCAACATTTCAAGCAGGTCAAACTGCGTAATGACCATTCGTTCCTTTCCGGTGCCCA
The DNA here is from genome assembly GCA_029718625.1 of Synaphobranchus kaupii. Classification (NCBI taxonomy): domain Eukaryota; kingdom Metazoa; phylum Chordata; class Actinopteri; order Anguilliformes; family Synaphobranchidae; genus Synaphobranchus; species Synaphobranchus kaupii. The sequence continues at coordinate 7,239,018 of CM056380.1, forward strand.
CGCAGATAAATAAATATACAAAAAATAAAGATAATAAATATGATAAATTAGGTGAACATAAACCAGATAAAGAGATACATCCTCGCTCATCTAAACCCAGATATGAGACCAGATCCTTCATCGCCAGTCCATCAATCAATCCAACATTCACCATGTGACACCAGCAGGCCCAGGCTGTGCTCCGATGCTTATCCTAGTCACACCTTCAACGCTGCCATTTAAGAAACAGAGGCAATTCTAGGATTTAACACTTGTTTAGTTTAAAGTCTGGTGTAGGGCAGACGGTTCGTTGTTGGAAAAGCGGGGCGCGCGTGCGACGTGGACGGGGGCGTCGGACAGGAAAGAAAGGGCGCGGCGGTCTGCGGTTTTTTTTTTGGGGGCACGCGGGTAGTCGGCGAGGCCGTCGGTTGAGCATTCCGAAGGGGACGTCGCCCCGTTACGTACCCCCCCCCCCCCCCGCCTCTCCTGGGACAGGCCCTCCCCATCTCTGAAACGTCGGAAAACAAATTTAACCAGGCATCTGCATCGCATGCTGCAGCTCGACACCAAAAGGGCGGGAATTTTTTTTTAATAAATGCAGCTACAGCCGTACGTCTAAACTGAGGGGACGTGCAAGACGAGTCCTTTATCTCCACAGACTAGTGCATGCAGCTCTCTAAACACATCTATAGACTAAGACTAAGGCAAGGCATGCAATTGCCTCGTCGTTTTCCACAGCGCAGCAAAGGCAGTTCTGCAAGCGCCGTCTATCTAGCCTAGCTGTCGCTAAGCTAATCTGTTTGACTACTTAGCGAGCGGGTGTGACGTGAGCGATGGGGGAAGAAGGTAGCGGGTGATTACGGGGAGGAGGAAGAGGAGGGTACATTTGCGGTGCTGTTGACCCAGGAGTGCCGTTCGCCAGGAAGGGTTTCCTCGCGACACGTCCGTTCCAGCGTTGCCAGATCTTTGTGATTCATCCCCCAAGATTGCTCCCCATCAATGTACCCAATTTTCTATACTTGAGAGAAATGTACCCAATCTGGCAACCCTGGTATGTTTTACTGCCCTGGAAGCCTGGGTAAAGCCCCTTGAGCCCTCGCAAAGACACGTGGGTGGGCATGTTTACAAATTTTAAACTTTTGTGAACAACAATAACAATTTAAATAAAACACAATAGAAAATAAAATCTAAGTTCCAGCCAAAAAAATAAATTTGAATCCCAAAAACAACCTTGATTTTCATTGTCATATCAGTTTTCAACACTTTTGCAAAACGATGGTCCCATCTCTGTTACATCACATGACCCCCCCCCTCCCCCCACCCACCACCCCAACACTTCAAAATAAAGGACTTGTGTTACGTTTACATAAAAACGTGCCAATTAGGATTCGTATTTCATTCTTACAGGTTACTTTAAATTGAAAGAACAACTGCTTATATCCCCAATGAAGTAAACTATTCATAAAATCAAACACTGATGGATTAAGCTGAACGGGTTGCCTAGTACGCACAAAACTAACTGAAGATCTATGACTGGGGACATCAGTTAGAACCACACGGATAAGCAATGCCCAGACTGACTGGGGTCATGACTGCGGTCAAACAACTGTGGGGGGTTAAATCAATAGGACAGGAAATGCTGTAATTCCCAACCATGTACACAACGTAGGGAAAGGATTTAGTGGCAGGTATCCCTCCCCATTCCACACAACAGCTCTGTATTCCCGGGAATGAGCCATCGACTGAACCTTGAGCTGCGTCACACAGCACAAAAAATAAACACTGTATGACTGTTTGTGGAAACACATTTTTTCTCAGTTGGTTTGGTCGTCCGTTTCAACCTAGCTGCACCGAGTCAAGCTTTCGGATCGGGAAAATAAATGAATAATAAAAAAATACTTGCAGGAGCTAAACGGCCACATGGCTGTCGTCTTCCCGGTCGCCTTCTGGGGCTCCGGCGTCACTGCCAATTCCGTCTTTACACACCGCTTCTGGAATTTACTGGAAGTTTGTCAAGTGAACCTGAAACATTTTACTGAGTTTGTATCGTTTGAGAATTACTCGAGGCAGGAGAGGGTGAAAGGCACGCCCAGCACCCTCCTTATTTCGAGAGAAAAGTAAAAATCAAACACTACCCTGTATGTCCTATATGGACTGCTATATGCTGCTGTATACCGTCCAGAGATATGTAAGTGTGTTGTATTTATGAGAGGTTTCAGCTCACACAAACAGTTGGGACGTTATTGGACACAAGGTCTGACTGAACGCAAAATCGTGACGGAAAATGGCCAGAGGTGAAGTCAGAGTGGCCCGTGATTCAGGAGTTTAAGTCATCGGCCCCAGGGGTTTCCCAAGCCTGGACGCAGGGGCATGACTGCAGTGGCCCTAGTCTGTGTTAAGAAATACATCTTTAATTAACATGAATAAATTATGCACTCTCGTAGGCTTCTGAACACACCTCTGCATTTAGTTTCAGATATCTAAAGATATCCTGCAAGAAGCCAATGTTCAAAATGAAACTGAGAAATTAATAAATAAACAAGTACAAAACTAAAACGAATACAACGCTTACCCGTAGACTTTTTGGATTTTCGTTTCTAGATTGTGTCTTTCTCACAGCAGTGCTAGACTCACAATAACATCGCAGACAGCCGAGAGTCACAATAACATCGCAGACAGCCGCGAGTCACAATAACATCGCAGACAGCCGCGAGTCACAATAACATCGCAGACAGCCGCGAGTCACAATAACATCGCAGACAGCCGCGAGTCACAATAACATCGCAGACAGCCGCGAGTCACAATAACATCGCAGACAGCCGCGAGTCACAATAACATCACAGACAGCCGCGAGTCACAATAACATCACAGACAGCCGCGAGTCACAATAACATCACAGACAGCCGCGAGTGACAATAACATCGCAGACAGCCGCGAGTCACAATAACATCGCAGACAGCCGAGAGTCACAATAACATCTCAGACAGCCGCGAGTCACAATAACATCGCAGACAGCCGCGAGTCACAATAACATCTCAGACAGCCGCGAGTCACAATAACATCGCAGACAGCCGCGAGTCACAATAACATCGCAGACAGCCGCGAGTCACAATAACATCGCAGACAGCCGCGAGTCACAATAACATCGCAGACAGCCGCGAGTCACAATAACATCGCAGACAGCCGCGAGTCACAATAACATCGCAGACAGCCGCGAGTCACAATAACATCGCAGACAGCCGCGAGTCACAATAACATCGCAGACAGCCGAGAGTCACAATAACATCGCAGACAGCCGCGAGTCACAATAACATCGCAGACAGCCGCGAGTCACAATAACATCGCAGACAGCCGCGAGTCACAATAACATCGCAGACAGCCGCGAGTCACAATAACATCGCAGACAGCCGCGAGTCACAATAACATCGCAGACAGCCGCGAGTCACAATAACATCGCAGACAGCCGCGAGTCACAATAACATCGCAGACAGCCGCGAGTCACAATAACATCGCAGACAGCCGCGAGTCACAATAACATCGCAGACAGCCGCGAGTCACAATAACATCGCAGACAGCCGAGAGTCACAATAACATCGCAGACAGCCGCGAGTCACAATAACATCGCAGACAGCCGCGAGTCACAATAACATCGCAGACAGCCGCGAGTCACAATAACATCGCAGACAGCCGCGAGTCACAATAACATCGCAGACAGCCGCGAGTCACAATAACATCGCAGACAGCCGCGAGTCACAATAACATCGCAGACAGCCGCGAGTGACATGCTCTCGACGCATGAACATGAAATTGTACATATGCTCACATTCGCCCAACGCCCTAGAAAATGTGCCGCGATTCATTCTAAAACCCAGACAATAGCAGAGATCCCAAGCCGTTCTTTTTTTTTATTTAAATTTTTTTTTATTTCTGATTGTTTCCCATTTTTCTCCCAATTTAGTAGCCAGTTGAACCCCTATTCTAATTCAATCCCCCCCCCGTGTAGCAACCGCTAGAGAATCGCCGCTACACAACCCCGTTAGCCGGCGGTAGGACGGAAGGGCGCCACGTCCTCTTCAGGGCGCGACTCCTCCTAAGGCTCCTGACCGTGATTCCAACTCGCCCAGGGCCGCTATGCGCGCAGCGATTCTCTCCGAGCCCCTCCCCCAACCCGGAAGCAGCCGCCAATTGCCGCTCCCACAGGGCGCCGGCCATGCTCGGATCTGGCAGGACCGGGGCGCGAACCCCGATCCTCGGAGTACAACTGCACCGACTGAGGGTCGGCGCTCTTACCGCTGTACCACCGCAGCGGCTACAAAAGCCGTTCTTACTGAGGAAAATCCCCAACACTCAACTCTCTGGCTAACATTGGCCTTTTCAAACACACAGAACCGCAGGTTTCTGTAAGCCCAGGTTTGGGAAAGCCTAAAATCCCTCTAAAATCGATGATTGATGCAAGACTGTCAGCCAAACCATCCGGTGCCATTTTGTATGCATGTTTATTTCTTTACGTGTTGAGCCACACCATGGAGTGCCAAATTAAACAGCCATCTCTGAGAATGGTAAAGAACAGGAAAATCTCTATGAAAAGCCAAATTTTTCTGCCTTGGCAACAACTGATGGCAAGACTGACCAATCACAGTAGCCACCTAAGTCCTAACTAAAGTTCCTGTTCTCCTCTGAAGGAGTGTAGCAGCCAATCTGAGGATGAAGTGTGTATGTTTGTTTGTTTATTCGTTTGTGTGTTGGGGGAAAGAGGGTGTTCACGATGGTCTTCAGAGCCCCTGACCCAACCCTCCCTCCCGAAAAAAAAAATATCCCCACCCCCGCCCCTAACCCTGGCTCCGCCTCCTCTGGGCCCGCCTCACTTCTTGTTCTTGAGCTGATTGGCTAGCCAGTCCAGGCCCTCGTAGAGGCCGTCCCCGCTGGTGGCGCAGGTGGCCTGGATGTACCAGTTCCGGTGGCGGAGGGAGTGCAGGCCCAGCTTGTCTGTGATCTCAGCTGCGTTCATGGCGTTGGGCAGATCCTGCAGGGTGGGGCACAGAGAGGGGGGGGGGGGGGATTAGAGAGGCTCAAGAAACAGCACTGAGTCAGGGGGAGTGGAATAGCGCTGAGTCAGGGGGAGTGGAACAGCGCTAAGTTAAGGGGAGAGGAACAGCAGAGAGTCAGGGGGAGTGGAACAGCGCTGACTCAGGGGGAGAGGAACAGCAGTGAGTCAGGGGGAGTGGAATAGCGCTGAGTCAGGGGGAGTGGAACAGCAGTGAGTCAGGGGGAGTGGAACAGCGCTGAGTCAGGGGGAGTGGAACAGCGCTGAGTCAGGGGGAGTGGAACAGCGCTGACTCAGGGGGAGAGGAACAGCGCTGAGTCAGGGGGAGTGGAACAGCGCTGAGTCAGGGGGAGAGGAACAGCGCTGAGTCAGGGGGAGTGGAACAGCGCTGAGTCAGGGGGAGAGGAACAGCAGTGAGTCAGGGGGAGTGGAACAGCACTGAGTCAGGGGGAGTGGAACAGTGCTGAGTCAGGGGGAGTGGAACAGCAGTGAGTCAGGGGGAGTGGAATAGCGCTGAGTCAGGGGGAGTGGAACAGCGCTGACTCAGGGGGAGAGGAACAGCGCTGAGTCAGGGGGAGTGGAACAGCGCTGACTCAGGGGGAGAGGAACAGCGCTGAGTCAGGGGGAGTGGAACAGCGCTGAGTCAGGGGGAGTGGAACAGCGCTGAGTCAGGGGGAGAGGAACAGCGCTGAGTCAGGGGGAGTGGAACAGCGCTGAGTCAGGGGGAGTGGAACAGCGCTGACTCAGGGGGAGAGGAACAGCGCTGAGTCAGGGGGAGTGGAACAGCGCTGAGTCAGGGGGAGTGGAACAGCGCTGAGTCAGGGGGGGTGGAGCGCTGAGTCAGGGGGAGAGGAACAGCAGTGAGTCAGGGGGAGTGGAACAGCACTGAGTCAGGGGGAGTGGAACAGTGCTGAGTCAGGGGGAGTGGAACAGCAGTGAGTCAGGGGGAGTGGAATAGCGCTGAGTCAGGGGGAGTGGAACAGCAGTGAGTCAGGGGGAGTGGAACAGCAGTGAGTCAGGGGGAGTGGAACAGCGCTGAGTCAGGGGGAGAGGAACAGCAGTGAGTCAGGGGGAGTGGAACAGCGCTGAGTCAGGGGGAGAGGAACAGCGCTGAGTCAGGGGGAGTGGAGCGCTGAGTCAGGGGTAGAGAACAGCGCTGAGTCAGGGGGAGTGGAACAGCGCTGAGTCAGGGGGAGTGGAACAGCGCTGAGTCAGGGGGAGAGGAACAGCGCTGAGTCAGGGGGAGTGGAACAGCGCTGAGTCAGGGGGAGTGGAACAGCGCTGACTCAGGGGGAGAGGAACAGCGCTGAGTCAGGGGGAGTGGAACAGCGCTGAGTCAGGGGGAGTGGAACAGCGCTGAGTCAGGGGGGGTGGAGCGCTGAGTCAGGGGGAGAGGAACAGCAGTGAGTCAGGGGGAGTGGAACAGCACTGAGTCAGGGGGAGTGGAACAGTGCTGAGTCAGGGGGAGTGGAACAGCAGTGAGTCAGGGGGAGTGGAATAGCGCTGAGTCAGGGGGAGTGGAACAGCAGTGAGTCAGGGGGAGTGGAACAGCAGTGAGTCAGGGGGAGTGGAACAGCGCTGAGTCAGGGGGAGAGGAACAGCAGTGAGTCAGGGGGAGTGGAACAGCGCTGAGTCAGGGGGAGAGGAACAGCGCTGAGTCAGGGGGAGTGGAGCGCTGAGTCAGGGGTAGAGAACAGCGCTGAGTCAGGGGGAGTGGAACAGCGCTGAGTCAGGGGGGGTGGAGCGCTGAGTCAGGGGGAGAGGAACAGCGCTGAGTCAGGGGGGGTGGAGCGCTGAGTCAGGGGGGGTGGAGCGCTGAGTCAGGGGGAGAGGAACAGCGCTGAGTCAGGGGGAGAGGAACAGCGCTGAGTCAGGGGGAGAGGAACAGCGCTGAGTCAGGGGGGGTGGAGTGGGAAAGAAGGATGGTGAAGGGGTCAAGGTAGCAAGGGATGGAGATATAATGCGAGAGAGAACGTGAAGAAACAGACGGAGTGTGACAGAGAAGGTGAGACGGAGTGATAGAGTGATGGACTGATGGCGTAATAGAGTGATAGAGTGATGGACTGATGGCGTAATAGAGTGATAGAGTGATGGAGAGATAGAGAGATAGAGTGATGGTGTGATGGCATAACAGAGTGATAGAATGATGGAGTGATGGCATGCCTGCTTGTTGGCGAAGACGAGGAGCACGGCATCCCGCAGCTCGTCCTCCGCCAGCATCCTCATCAGCTCCTCCCTCGCCTCGTTCACGCGCTCCCGGTCGTTGCTGTCCACCACGAAGATCAGCCCTGCAGAGGGGAGGGGCCACAGGTCACATGACTGCCAGCTCACAGCCACACTGGCTCAGCTGCTTCACTTACTTACACTGTAACTGAAAATAGCACAATGACCTCATAACAGCTAAAAAAGAAAAAACACAACTGCGCTTTTTCCCTGTCTGGTCTGCGTATTTAATTTGATTGTATTTTATTGTGTCGTGCTCTTCCCAGGGCAACTCCATCTCTAAGGTGAACGAACATGACACCCACTATCACAGATTGTCCTCAGACGCAAGGCTCTATCTGGATGTAATCAATTATCAACATTTCCCTTAAACCAAATCATTTTTGAACAACAATAACGTTTCAGGGATGCTAATCTTATTCCTTTCTTATCCCTAAAGCACTTTTCATAACGATATGTGATGGTGGGTGTCGAAATCCACCTTTCTGTGTCTGGTTCATATGGAATTACTCTCTACTGAGCCTTTAATCAATATATATTAAAAGATTTAGTAGCCTAGATTTCTTATCGAAATTGTTTACAATTCCTTTCTCTTACAGTTGGAGTTGGAAGTTTACATACACTTAGGTTGAAGTCATTAAAACTAATTTTTAACCACTCCACAGATTTCATGTTAGCAAACTATAGTGTTGGCAAGTCAGTTAGGACATCTACTTTGTGCATGACACAAGTAATTTTTCCAACAATTGTTTACAGACAGATTATTTCACTTTTAATTCACTATATCACAATTCCAGTTTACATACACTAAGTTGACTGTGCCTTTACATTTTTAATATTTGGTCGCATATCCTTTGCATGCCATGACTTCCAAGACTCTTGATATCTTATTTTCTGGTAATTTTCTTACAAGCGATATTATAACGTCTCTGCATTCTAATGGATCTCTATGGGAATTGGGGGGTGGGACTAGATTTAGCTGTAAATTACACTGGAACAGTATGGAACACATGGTTGGTTAAATGGTCAGCAAGGGTCTGACATATCAAACAAGCCTTAAACCATCACTCTGCTGCCAGAAATACAGTAGATATGGATGGATAACTTGAAGGGTTTCTTTTCCTGACTTATTTTTCCATAGAGTTCAATAGGAAAATTTGTCAGGAGAAACAACCCTTAAAGTGATCCATCCATATCTACTGCATATCTGGCAGCAGAGTGATGGTTTGAGGCTTGTTTGATACCTCAGACCCTTGATGACTTACAGCCATTTTACCAATCATGTATTCCATACTGTTCCAGCATAATTTACAGCTAAATCTAGTCCCACCAACACTATAGTTTGCTAACATGAAATTCAGTGGAGTGGTTAAAAATGCGTTTTAGTGACTTCAAGCTAAGTGTATGTAAACTTCCAATTTCAACTGTATCTGAGGTAATGTGCAATCTATTATTTTACAGCTTCCAAGTTACCGCAAACCATATCCACTGTTATTTTGGTTTTGTGATTTTGTAAATCTGGAAATAACTGAGGTTAACTGCTTTACACAAGAACAAGCCACAACAGAAATGTCCCAGCTGAGTTTCAAACGCATTCCTGACTATCTTCACCACTAACGACTGAATCGATCACGATTTTTGCCCTCACGGGGAGCGATTTTTCTAAGTTCCCAATTAAGATCGGCGGACCGGCTCACCCTGAGTGTTCTGGAAGTAGTGTCTCCAGAGTGGACGGATTTTATCCTGCCCGCCAACATCCCACACCGTGAAGCTGATGTTCTTGTACTCCACCGTCTCCACGTTGAACCCTGGGAGAGAGGAAAGAATGGTGCTCAAAAAGGCAGCAAACTACGTCGATCCAACCAATATCATTCTTCCCCTTCCTAGGTTCGGAATCAGCCCCCTGCCACCCATACCCGTGTTAGGAGCACCGCACTTGAATTGCTCAAATTCCTTCAAGGAACGACCCCGAGGCCCGGCGCAAACCGAGCGTTCACTGAGGACCACTGTCTTAATGTGCACTAAGAACACCCATCCCAAATATGTTCCCTGGAGCCCAGCTTAAAATGTGTTAAACGGTAATAGCGAGGGAGATTATAAATCACCTGCCACAGCATAGCCCTAAGTGCCCTTAAACTTCCTGGTCAATGTGGAATTAATTCATTCCTTGCTTATATAAAGCCAAACATTAATTCTATTTGAGGAAAAAAATGTGAGTCAAACACATGAATTCTAATGCGGCCTACCGTTGAGATGCCTGACCTCAGCATATATCATGATAGAGGCTAAAAATGATGTAGACCAGTACGTCAGTATATTCCATGTACATTACCCATTCCGGTTCCCTAGAAGAAAGAAGTCAAATCTGAGTGATTCTTGTGATCTTTACCGATCCTGTGGCACGGCATCTCTTAGCTGTTCGGACTCAAAAGCAAATTGGTTTCAAACGCCCCCTTTTGTTTTCCCTCCAAACGGGGACGGCCCACAGTGCCAGTCACTGCCGAGCCACCCTCGCCCACACATACAGCACTGCACATGAAGTTGCTCTCTTCTCATTACTCATCCGTGACCATATCCCACACTACAGGCTATACGGCACTAGAGAAGAGGGAGTGCCGACCTCGCTGATGACACCTGTCAGCGTTTGTGTGAATGACGCGTCGCCATGGCGACCGGAGGAGACTCCGGGTCGCAGTCGGACAACAGCGCAGCCGACACGTCCCCCCGTCTGTTTCTATTGGGACGGCGAACTCCCCGGTGGTTTTCGTTTCTGCCAATTATCTCGGCTCATTTAGCCAATTAGCTGCATTCGGTGGATGCCCCGGCTCAGTTAGCTAATTAGCTGCATTCGGTGGATGCCCCGGCTCAGTTAGCTAATTAGCTGCATTCGGTGGATGCCCCAGCTCAGTTAGCTAATTAGCTGCATTCGGTGGATGCCCCAGCTCAGTTAGCTAATTAGCTGCATTCGGTGGATGCCCCAGCTCAGTTAGATAATTAGCTGTAATACACTAATGCCACCTCGCTAGTAGACTGGACTACAGTAAAACGTTTCACATAGGGACACAAGAACCATCTTCATTCGTGAACTTATCATGCTCTCATTCGTGAACTTATCAAGAAATGTAGCTGAAACGTCGGGCCGCGTAAATGGTTGGGCTAAGTTAAACTGAAAAGCAGGGGTTGGAATGAAATCCAAAATGGCGGTTCAGGGCTCTACGCTAACGTTTTTTTTTTCCCAAGGAGCACAAGTGTTCCTAAGTTGAACTTTTTATGAGCACACTAATACATCCCAATTTGTAGATGTGCTCCTAAATACATTTTCCAGTTAGTACACATCAATCTTTCGGAGCATATGCCCCCTAAAATGGGAGCACTGTTGAGCCCAGTGGTTAAGAGAGCGGCGCCCGTACCGATGGTGGGGATGGTGGTGACGATCTCGCCCAGCTTCAGCTTGTAGAGGATGGTGGTCTTCCCAGCCGCGTCCAGCCCCACCATCAAGATCCGCATCTCCTTCTTCCCAATGAGGCTCTTCAGCAGGTTCCCGAAAATGTTGCCCATGGTGACGGTTCTGCCCTTCCCGATACGGCGCTGTTGAGTGCGTGGATTCAGGGGGTGGTGGGGGGGGGGGGGGGGTTTGGCGGTAGCTCCCGGGAAAAGGCTGCGGGTCCTCGGCAGGGCCGTGCTCGTGGTCTGGATGAAGACAGGGGGCTGGCGCGGAGGAAGAGGAGAGCCGTTTATTATCGCACATCATGTTCTCGTGTTTTGTGGAACTGGGCCGGGAAAGGCCATCAAACCGGCCCAGCACCACGCTGTTGCTGGACCACCTTCCTTTTTCCTTTTATCGTACGTAAGGATTGGAAATAACGTAACGGTGGTGGAGCTACTGTTAGCCATTTACTTAGATCTGTTTCACGGGCCTGCACCACAGTGCCAGCTTTGGCTCTTTCAGCCAAATTGGCTGAACTGGAACAGATTTTGCACTGGAACAGATTTTGCACTGGAACAGATTTTGCACTGACTCAGTGGGATTTAAAAAGCCAACTGGCATCATGGATTTATTTTCTTTGGTTTTTTTCCTTAAATTGAGTCAACTTACTCAAAACACACCATCCTAGTCATAATTGAAAGATGCACTCCTTAGTGATTTTATTGTCATGGGAAGCCAATTGGCAGATTTGGCTTTTGTTTTTGCCTTTTTCGCCAGAACGAAAGCTGCTTTGACTTGTGGTTTTTTTCTGCCTTGGGATTTTTGAAATCTGCCCAGGAACAGCGGTCCATAACAAAGTCCGGCAAATCCTAGGCTACTCTCAGTCTGCTTCAGAGCAATGGATCAGCAGAAGTTATCCAGGGTCATACACTAATCTAAGCCTGTAAGTGTCATACACTAATCTAAGCCTGTAAGGGTCATACACTAATCTAAGCCTGTAAGGGTCATACACTAATCTAAGCCTGTAAGGGTCATACACTAATCTAAGCCTGTAAGGGTCATACACTAATCTAAGCCTGTAAGGGTCATACACTAATCTAAGCCTGTAAGGGTCATACACTAATCTAAGCCTGTAAGGGTCATACACTAATCTAAGCCTGTAAGGGTCATACACTAATCTAAGCCTGTAAGGGTCATACATTAATCTAAGACTGTAAGGGTCATACACTAATCTAAGCCTGTAAGGGTCATACACTAATCTAAGCCTGTAAGGGTCATACACTAATCTAAGCCTGTAAGGGTCATACACTAATCTAAGCCTGTAAGGGTCATACATTAATCTAAGACTGTAAGGGTCATACACTAATCTAAGCCTGTAAGGGTCATACACTAATCTAAGCCTGTAAGGGTCATACACTAATCTAAGCCTGTAAGGGTCATACACTAATCTAAGACTGTAAGGGTCATACACTAATCTAAGCCTGTAAGTGTCGTACACTAATCTAAGCCTGTAAGTGTCATACACTAATCTAAGTCTGTAAGGGTCATACACTAATCTAAGCCTGTATGGGTCATACACTAATCTAAGCCTGTAAGTGTCATACACTAATCTAAGCCTGTAAGCGATGCATTCATTACTGACTAAGAGCAGTAATACGTTACATTTGCATAGGCTGCACATAAACGATCATTATAGTTGGCAGCTTGATGTTTCAATGTTATGACTCTTGAGACGTGTCCAAGACAATCAAAGCGAGCATATGTACGGGGACTTACGCAGGCTGTTCAATATGTACGGGGACTTACGCAGGCTGTTCAATATGTACGGGGACTTACGCAGACTGTTCAATGTGTACGGGGACATACGCAGGCTGTTCAATGTGTACGGGGACATACGCAGGCTGTTCAATATGTACGGGGACATACGCAGGCTGTTCAATGTGTACGGGGACATACGCAGGCTGTTCAATGTGTACGGGGACATACGCAGGCTGTTCAATATGTACGGGGACATACGCAGGCTGTTCAATATGTACGGGGACATACGCAGGCTGTTCAATGCTTGGAAGCAGCGTGAGAAATTAACACTTACATTTTGGTTGTGGCTGGTAGATTTTCTACTCTGGCAGGAAACCAACCAGGTTGTGTTATATTGTAAAAGGTAATGTGGCTGGTAAAATGTTGAATATGGCTGGTGATTTTTAGAGTCCACAAGCCATTATGGCCAGTGGGTGAAAAAGTAAATTTCATACCCCACTAGAAGGGCACAACAGATGCTCTTTGTGGGCACCAAAAACGCCTGTGGGTAAGGGTAAGTCTGCTTTAAAACACTACACCGACTCCCCCTCCTTTTCCCCAATCCCGATTTACAAATGTTACTTTGCTCTTGTACGACCGCCAAGTCACCCGCGGCCATGCAGCTAAACCACACCCGCTTCTACATCGCACCATCCCATGAGCCAATCAGCATTTAGCACATACAAAGCCACACCCATAGGCCCTGATTTACTAAGACCGTTAGCATGTGTAAAACCTTAACTAAGAACACAACCAATGATTGGTGCAAAACAAATACCATGACCAATCATTGGTCATGTTATTGGTTTTGTGTGCGCTAAAAGGTTTTGCCCACGCTGAAGGTCTCAGTAAATCAGGCCCTAAGAACATACTCCAGGAGCTAGCATACGCACAGATAGTGGCTCTGACTGACAACATCTGGTCGCCTGTGCTAAGCAAGTATCTTTGGGGCATTTATCAAGGAGTAACCCAGGAAACCATGAGTTAGACCCGCCCCAAGGCTCTCTACACCAATCATGTCTCTCCTCTACAGACTCCCTGTCATGATCACGTGATGTCACAGACAAGGCTGAAGCCCTGAACCAACGACTATACTTGGCAGTGAGCAATCTTTCAGATCAATCGCCTCAAAGATGCTGATGTTAATTCATTCACAACGCCAGTAAAACAAAAGAAACATCCAAGATGTACACTTGTATGACATTTTATGCATTTAGCAGACACTGTTATCCAGAGGGACTTACACATTTTACTTTCTTTAAATTACAATCCATCTACACAGCCTGGATAATTCACTGAAGCAATTCCAGTTATGGAGCTTGCTGAAGGATACAGCAGAGCTCCACCTGGGAATTGAACCTACATCCCAGTTCTCTAACCACTATGCTACACTTCTGATTCCATATAGCTCATACTGCAGGGTGTGAAATTAATTTTTTCACCCACTGGCCAGAGTGGCTTGTGGATTCTAACGTCGCCAGCCATTTTCAACATATCACCAGCCACATTACCTTTTACAATACAACACAACCTGGTTGGTTACCTGCCAAAGTGGCTGCTGGAGTAGAAAATCTTACCAGCTGCAATTAAAATTTCACCAGAATTTGTTCATTTTACACCCTGCCACACTGGAATAAGAACATTTTTAAGGAATTATGGGATTGACCACCTTGCCTCCAAACATGGCAACTCACTGGCTTGTGAGCTAGGGTGCAAAACTACAGAACATTATCTAGCAAGTGACATAAAAAGTAAAAGGTTATACCACCATACAGTGCTGTGCTCTTTAAGTGGGAGTTAACTAATTCAACGTGTATTACTCTCTGGGTCCACCACACAAAATCTATGTTTACATTTTATCAATTTTTATCATCATTTTAGAGTTCTTTCTCATTGGACTGATACCGTCAAAATATTATGACAAACTAAAGTGTCATTAGGAGACTTCAGAAGAGAAGCAACGGCGAAACGCCGCAGTTTCCCTCAATACCATGTTTCAAAATATCAAACTAAGTGCAATTCTCTCTACACGAGATGACAATTAAGGCCCGCGAGTTGGTGGAGACGCACACCAACGCACCCCAACGCGCCCCAACGCGCCCCGGGCCCTTCCATCAAACAGGAGGACGGCCCTCCCCCCCACAGACCCTACACAAGTCAACGGCCGCTACACGTGACACAGAGCGAGGGACTCAATCCAGCTTCCGAGAACACACACACACACCCACACACAAGCACGGCCATACACCCACACACACATGCACACAAAGAGCTGTGATCCTGCCATTGCTCCAGGCTGAATCACAATCTGTTCAATCTCTTCCCACCAGAGAGCGCACGCACACGCGCACGCACACACACACGCATGCTTTCATACACTTCAGAGGATCCACTTGTTACACACCTACACACTTAGTAGTCATGCAGTTACCTACTCATAGCCACAGTAGCCACATCTCCACACAGCGTTATTAAGCCATTGCCTTCCTACTGTATGAAACAAAGATTACCTGTGAATTTATTTTCAAAGCATGATAGTCTCTCAGTAAACATCACAAACACCAGCATCTAATACCTCTAACCTCTGTGGTTGTGTCACTTATGGTAACCATCATTAGTGCAAGAATTAACCTCATTTCTGACACTCATGCTATACGACACATAAACATCATGCGGCTTGCAGATGCGAGGACAAACAGAAATAACCAAGCAAGGCGAGAGAACGACTTCAGGTTTTTAAACAGGATGCGCCACAAAATCTGCATTTGTGTCGTTTTTACTTTGACAGAGAGGAAAAGAATAGCCAATGTTTTGAATATCGGGGCTTAGTTTTCCTATGATATATCACGCAAGGCTTTTTTTTTTTTGCTTCTTTGTTTGAATAGCCAGTGTCAGATTTTGACTTTGCACTTTAAAATCACAGTAGCTAGTGTGGCAGGGGTGAATGACACAACTCTAACTGACTAAGACTGCATTTATATGGCCTGCAGCACTAATATGTGCAATAACGACCAGAACCAGAGATATGAACACTATTGGCTAACTAGCAAAACAATGAACAAGATGGAAACGTTTTTCCTCTAAAACAACAAAATTCACCCTGCATATAGAATATGCAATTTCAGACACATTTTTCTGACGATATTTTAGCAATTGCCTCACTTCTTTGAGTGAATACGTTTCCATCTTGTTCATTGTTTTGCTAGTTAGCCAATAGTGTTCATATCTCTGGTTCTGGTAGTTATTGCACATATTAGTGCTGCAGGCCATATAAATGCAGCCTTAGTCAGTTTATGTGTGAATTGAATTGTGGCCAGTGGTTCCACGTGATTTGCTTGCTTTAAATGCACCTGATAGATTTGCGTTGTTCGCAGCTCGTGTTGAATAAATATGATCTGTTTGAGTACATTCAATAGATGCTCCTTCTTTTTTTTCTTTTTCAGCGTTTGTTTTCACATCAAATATGTTTTTTCAGCCTTAAATGCATCTGATATTTATCCCTTGTCACTCATTATGTGAAAAGGGGCTTTGTCCCCATTACCGTTGCACTGTTCTTGTAGTGAGGCTGAATTTTGCGAGTGAATCAATGAACAATAAGACAACGTCTCCGGCAATTATGAGTACTGCGGTATATCAGAAAAAGAGTGTTAGATTAATGTTATGTCCCATTATTAGTTCTCTGCGTGACTTAACCCATAGGAGCTTTGAAATTGACTTTTTCTCACGACTGCAATAGTGAGATTAAAAAAGGAATCAAAAATGACTGTTTAGTCTGCTAAATAATATTAAATATTACAATAAGAATTGTATGTTTTTGTACAACAGCTTCACTGATCAATGCACAGCCACGCATCCACCTCTGCCAAGCATAATCTTTTTTGATAGCCAATAATAATGAATACTTTTCATTGTAATTAGAATCCACAATGGAAACGTCTTTCTCCATCCCTATCTTCCACATGTTCGCTATGCTGCAATTTTAGTTGGGGTAATTCGGGGACACGATTTCAAGTGTGAAACTGAACTCAGTCTTGGTAAATAGCTGAGCTATGCAACTGTCTATAACGTTAGTTAATTACACGAAGCATCGAGAAAAGCATGCGTATGCACTAAGCCATTTCGAGTCACACATATTCTTGAGTCACTGTCCAAGGTATTCGCATAAATAGAATACCTGCGCTGAATAGATCACTACCTGCTATAGCAACCTAGTTTGATTGTTACTATATGTTGCTAGTAGATGTGCGCTTAACAAATAATATGATAACTAGTTGTTAGCTAGTTTTCCGAATTGGTTCAATTGAGCTAGCTAGCTATTATTGATGGCCATCCAGAAAGCTTGCTACGATTACATAAGATATCTAACGGTACAATATTGCAGCTAACTAACCGTTAGCTTGTAAGCCATTATTAACGTGAAATGAATGAGCTAATCGCACCTACCCCCCCCCCCCCCCCCCCCCCCCAGAAATCACAAGGTATGTGCTGTTAGTAACTAGTAAATCACGTAAGCTAGGCGCTCCCAAAACATACAGTTAACGTTAGCTAAGCTAGACAGCTAGCTACCGCAGATATCCATAGTCATATCCCTGACATTAACGCTAATCCTCCACCCCCTTTTCCAATCGCTCCAATGCCATAACGTTACTCTATGATCTAGCGAGCTAGGGTTTTAGCTAGCTAGGCGAGAAAACCTTTAATATTAATTCAAAAATCAATTACTGGGCACACGATAAAAGTCGACGTCCGCTACATATATTTAGAAGTTGGGGATGCTACCCGACAGTTTATTATTTTATTTTATGTTGATGTTCATCGATACTAGCAGCTTCACTTACCTCCGCTACGGTGACACCAGCTTGCTCGTCGGTCGTCGGACGCAAAGGAGGGGGGTTATATCGCGATGTTTCTATTCCAGGTACTGCATTAGCTTGAAAAACAGTACGATCATCTCGCGATATGTCTGTACATTTGTCTCGTGCCGACACTGTTGATCTCCGAACAGAAGTAGTGTTTGTACCATTGAGGATTAATTCAGGATTTATCGCACCAAATGTGTGTAAAAAAAAAAACATATGTGCATGCGCGTTTCGTAGCTGCTTGTCCTCCCGTTTATTATCAGATCTATACAAGAGGTAGGCCTACATCCATCAAATGTAAGAAGAAAACCTGCGGCAGGGGAATTCAAGTAATATTTCAATTATTCTGAAAAAAACAAGACTGATTGACTACGTTCGCAGTGAGAGCTTGCAGCGGAAGTTTAAAAAAGAGCAAAGCACCTCCATTCCTCCTTGACAGCTACAGTAGTGAGGTATCACAGTGGAACACTGGCTCACTTCTCAGGGGTTGAACCATGACTCATTCATTATTTATCGTTAACTTCAAGTTACAAATAAATACAATAATAACAATAATAATAATTTTGTTTTCTTCACAGTTTAGTAAGTTCAGGAATCACAACACAAGCTTATTGGTATGATCCAGGTATGCATGTTTGAGCCTTAGCATGGAACCTTGTCAGGACAAAATGTTTGTAATGCTCTATTAAAAATTAAAAGAAAATCACACTTTTTACATCAAAAGTGTATGAAAAGAATTTGATGTCAATGTTACGAGTGAGGCTCCTACTCTTCGCTCGCGGTGTTTCCGAAGGCTTGGGAAACCGTCAGGACCATGGACAGCAGCAGTCTCACCCACAGGCTATAGCGGAGGCTGAATGATAATCAGCTCAGATGTCGCTCATTGCGTCTCTCAGGCATGGGACAAAGGCACAGCCTGCCGTGTTTTTGCAGTGTGCAGTATGCATCAAAGGCACAGCCTGCCGTGTTTTTGCAGTGTGCAGTATGCATCAAAGGCACAGCATGCCGTGTTTTTGCAGTATGCAGTATGCATGGCGAGCCATACTATCTGGCATGTGTTTTTGCAGTGTGCAGTATGCATGGCGAGCCATACTATCTGGCAAATGTATAGGTTGGCTCCTCTTGCAGAGAAGATTGGTGCAGATGTGGTATATTTTCTGATGGCTGTC
Source organism: Synaphobranchus kaupii (assembly GCA_029718625.1). NCBI lineage: Eukaryota > Metazoa > Chordata > Actinopteri > Anguilliformes > Synaphobranchidae > Synaphobranchus > Synaphobranchus kaupii. Next base: position 7,257,516 of record CM056380.1, read on the forward strand.
ATATTCTGGTGATCCATGCTACATTAATAATTTGTGGGATTCATATGCCACAAATCATTAATGTGGCACTCATAACAAGTCAGCTGCTAAAGTTTCTTCCCAAGTAATGCCTTAAGCAAGGTGTTGATAAAAGCTTTAGTTTTAGCAATCGTATGCAGTCAATCACTCAACTTTTACATAATTTCAAAACTTTCAATACTTTTTTAAAAAGTTACTTTATTGTACATGTTGCTTACAGTCAAATAGACTGGTATTCTTGATTTCTGTTTGCTTTATATAACCATTTCCAAAGCTAGCATTTTTCTAACTTACACATCAATAATATCATATAGAATTTCAACCCATACCAGCAGTTATAATCATGAGTATGTATAAATGCATGTATAATAAAAATGTACCTTTTTCGTATATATAATTGAATCAGAACTACTTTTTATAATCTACTATTATAAACATATGCACTTCCATTATGCCATGCCATAGCATGTGTGTTAGGGGGGGGGTAAATATATTTAAATAGATGTGAACTGGGAGTTAGCATGTGTGTTGGGGGGGTAAATATATTTAAATAGATATGAACTGGGTGTTAGCATGTGTGTTGGGGGGGTAAATATATTTAAATAGATGTGAACTGGGAGTTAGCATGTGTGTTGGGGGGGTAAATATATTTAAATAGATGTGAACTGGGAGTTAGCATGTGTGTTGGGGGAGGGTAAATATATTTAAATAGATGTGAACTGGGAGTTAGCATGTGTGTTGGGGAGGGTAATATATTTAAATAGATGCGAACTGGGAGTTAGCATGTGTGTTGGGGAGGGTAATATATTTAAATAGATGTGAACTGGGAGTTAGCATGTGTGTTGGGGAGGGTAATATATTTAAATAGATGTGAACTGGGAGTTAGCATGTGTGTTGGGGGAGGGTAAATATATTTAAATAGATGTGAACTGGCAGTTAGCATGTGTGTTGGGGGAGGGTAAATATATTTAAATAGATGTGAACTGGGAGTTAGCATGTGTGTTGGGGGGGTAAATATATTTCAATAGATGTGAACTGGGAGTTAGCATGTGTGTTGGGGGGGTAAATATTTTTAAATAGATGTGAACTGGGAGTTAGCATGTGTGTTGGGGGGGTAAATATATTTAAATAGATATGAACTGGGAGTTAGCATGTGTGTTGGGGGGGTAAATATATTTAAATAGATGTGAACTGGGAGTTAGCATCTGTGTTGGGGGAGGGTAAATATATTTAAATAGATGTGAACTGGCAGTTAGCATGTGTGTTGGGGGAGGGTAAATATATTTAAATAGATGTGAACTGGGAGTTAGCATGTGTGTTGGGGGAGGGTAAATATATTTAAATAGATGTGAACTGGCAGTTAGCATGTGTGTTGGGGGAGGGTAAATATATTTAAATAGATGTGAACTGGGAGTTAGCATGTGTGTTGGGGGGGGTAAATATATTTAAATAGATGTGAACTGGAAGTTAGCATGTGTGTTGGGGGAGGGTAAATATATTTAAATAGATGTGAACTGGCAGTTAGCATGTGTGTTGGGGGGGGGGGTAAATATATTTAAATAGATGTGAACTGGCAGTTAGCATGTGTGTTGGGGGGGGTAAATATATTTAAATAGATGTGAACTGGGAGTTAGCATGTGTGTTGGGGGGGTAAATATATTTAAATAGATGTGAACTGGCAGTTAGCATGTGTGTTGAGGGAGGGTAAATATATTTAAATAGATGTGAACTGGGAGTTAGCATGTGTGTTGGGGGAGGGTAAATATATTTAAATAGATGTGAACTGGGAGTTAGCATGTGTGTTGGAGGAGGGTTACAGGGGCAGGGGATACATTACAGTGAGTTGGGTGGTGGTAGGAGAGGAAGAAGATAGTAATTGAAAGAAGCCCATTTCCTCTGAAGTGTTTGCCCAAGCCCACAGCCTTCACTACCGCTGGTTAATGATGGCCTGCATGTTGAGAGAACAGCTTTGATGTTCTGAGGAGATGGTTTCTAGTGTTTGTTCTAGTCTCTCGCTCTCTCTCTCTCCCCCCATCCCTCTCTCCCTCTCCCCAGCTCTGTCCTCTAACACGGATTTGGAAAATGAAGGAATGGATTGAGAAGCAGAAAGGGGAACAAGGCCTATGACCAAATATCTGTAGTGGTTTATTTATACAGACACATTGCATGTTTGTCTTTCTCTCTCTCTCTGTCTCTCTCAAAGGATTCATTTCAGGATTCAAACATGCTTTGCTGGCTTTACAGGAGTGATCCGGATTTGGCATGGTGTTTTAGAATGGTCATTCTCTCTCCTCGCCACCAGTAAAGGACAGATTCAAGGACGCACACACACACACACACACACATACACACTCATACACACACACACACACACACACACACACACTACACTAACAAAGATTTTCAACACACACTGACACCTACATGCGTTTTTATGTTCTGTAACATAGAGTACACTGATATATCACAGCCACTGTGAACACACGTGTGTGTGAGTGTCTATCTGTCTTTTTCTGCCAGTGGCTGCATTTGTCCGTCTTTCCCACAGTCCACATTCCTAACAACGAATATCTTTGCATAATCTTATCTGTCTATCTGCACAGCCGACGCCGCGTTGGCAGGTGTGTGAATATCACATCAGTGTCATTGCTGTCCCTCTTATCCCCCCATCGATCCTCTCTGCCTTCCTGCCTTCACACTCTGTGGTTTTTATTATCACGACCGTGTGTGTGTGTGTGTGTGTGTGTGTGTGTGTGTGTGTGTGTGTGTGTGTGTGTGTGTGTGTGTGTGTGAGTGTGTGCCCGGGACTGCAGTAAGACACAGAGAGATAAGTAGGGAGCGAGGAAGGGAGGGAGGGAGGGAGAGAAAAAAGGCACACAGAAGAGAGATGATGGCTTCTGATCTCTCTGTCTCATAGGCGTGAGGCCGGATTATTTTATCCCGCCTTTGTTCCGGCTTGACGTCTTTACACAGACATCGATACCGGGTCAGTTCCGCCAATTACCCAGTATTTATACTCTGTGTAAAGACGGCTATACAATACTACTACTACTTTCCACTACTACTACTTTACTACTACTGAAGTATGCCGACCGTGTATATCCGCGCAAAGTATCAACCAAAGCACGCCAGTATTGTTGGACGAACTGTGTTGACATAAACAAATATATATAATTACCAAATTTTGGCTACAGCATGCCTCAAATGCAGTTAATTTAATAAATAACCAGCATTAAATATCCCAGTCAGAATATCATTAGTACCTGCACTACCTGTTGACAACAACATTGAACATGGTCACCTTACTGTTCTTAACTGCCTTGTGTCCCATATTTATGATAGGGAATGTTGCAAAATGTTTTAATTGGTTTTCATTTGTGACAAATCACAGGAATTAATGTTTCCCATTATACCTCTTTGCCTAAACGGAAATATTTTCAAGAAACAGAAATGCCGACGCAAATAACCATTTATTTTTAAAAATATAATCACATGGCATAATATGTACACAACCGTGTATCCTGGTAGCAGCTACTGTTGCTGTTGTTTTTTTACACGTCTGCGTGTTCCCGCTGTTGGGGTTTGTTTCACAGGAGGTAGCAGTTTAAGCCGGGAGGTTTGTCACACGTAAGAAGGCCCAGGCATTCAAATGGGTCCTTGGCATTTTGAGAACAGCAGCAGCACGGAAGAGAAGATTAATCTCAACAGAAGAAAAATATATACATGGATAATACATAAAAACCTTACAGGCAGACACTAAGGGGGTGGGGCTTGTGCTGTGCAATTTATCCATATGAGGTAAAACTAGAACAGAACAGTCGATGGTTTTCTACGGGGGGTTCTACGGAGATCGTATCTGGCTAAACGCATCGGAAATAGCCATTTTCAATGGCGGAAATCCACCGGCACACAGTGAAAGTACTCTGGCGCTACCAACAACTTTCCAGCTAGATAATAAAGTGGACTTTGCTGTGTTATTGCTATGACTTGCTGGAAGGTTCCGGCTCACTGTGCGACCTGCTGGCCACACACCCACAGTGCGCCGCTGAGGGGAAGGCTACAACCTCTTGCTGTATCCCGTTTTTTGGGGGCACGTGGATATTACGCGCGTGGGCGATTTCGGCGGGTCACTTGCAGACGTTGACCCACTCGGTGACGCGGCACTCCTCGCACAGCACGTAGCAGCACCAGTGGAAGCGGCAGTGGCACCGCTCGCCGCGCGTCTGCCTCAGCGCGTCGTGCCCGCGGCCGCAGCACAGCGACCCGCAGCCGCCCGTCCCCGCGCTCGTCTTGTCGCAGGCGCGGCCCCGCGTGCCCGGCGCGTCCACCGCCGGCTCCCGCTCGCAGAAGTCCGGCGACTTCTCGAAGTAGACCAGGTCGCGGGACGGGACGCCACGCCCTTTCCCCGATCCCACCCCGCCCCCCGCCTCGGCCCCGTCCCCGGCCCCTCCCCTGTCTCTTAGCCCCGCCCTTAGCCCCGCCCCCGCCCCAGGGGTCGAAGACGCCACTGTTCTTGTTCTGCGAGTTGATGAAGACGGCGGACGCAAACTTCTCTCGCAGCACGGCGCCCACCAGCCGGAACTCGGGCGTGGCGTACCAGCAGGTCTTGAACTGGCAACTGCCCGATGTGCCATGACACTTGCACTTCCTCTTTATGCTGTCTGTCACTACCTGCCAGAGAGAGAGAGAGAGAGAGAGAGAGAGAGAAAGAGAGAGATACTGTGTTCTGATTGGGCACTGCACTGGACATGAACGTGTATGGACTGATCACAAATCAATGTAGTCCGGTTCAGTTGAAAAGCTCCATCACATAAACTCCAGTCTACACTAATTAGTGCTATGCTTTTGGCCTCAGTACAACAGCACTGACATTAATTTCATTCCAACTGAATAAATATTTGATGTCCCTGATGGCCAATTCATTTTGCAGCCTAGTTACACCACAAGGTAAAAAAAAAACGATAAAGAGTCCATGAAAATTGCATTAAACACAGGAAACTAAAGGCAAGTATGCCATTCTCTCAAAGATCTTAAAACGGCAGTTAAGGTTTCAAATTGTGGGCAGTGCATCATGAATGAGTCATAATGACTAAACAGACAATAACACATTGGCCCTGAATTACTAAGACCTTTAACATGTGCAAAACCTTTTAGCATACGTAAAACTAATAACACAACCAATGATTGGTGCAAAGCAAACACCATGACCAATCATTGGTCATGTTATTGGTTTTGCACATGCTAAATGTCTTAGTAAATCAGGCCCATTTTATGCAGGTTGCAATGAACCTCACAGATACTGGGAATTTCACAATGGCTTTAAGCTTGTATTGTTGAGCTCGCGTATTCTGATATAAAAAGGAAGGAATATATGAAACAGGTTAACAGCATGATATAACAGCATTACCACTTGAAACAGGGAAAGATGAATTAACACATTAATACACTGCCTGGCCAAAAAAAAAGTCGCACACTAATATTTTGTTGGACCGCCTTTAGCTTTGATTACGGCGCGCATTCGTCGTGGCATTGTTTCAACAACCTTATTCAATGTCACAACATTTATTTCCGTCCAGACTTGCATTAATTTTTGGCCGAGATCTTGTATTGACGACGGGAGAGTCGAACCACTCCGTAAAGTCTTCTCCAGCACATCCCAAAGACTTTCAATGGGGTTAAGGTCAGGACTCTGGTGGCCAATTCATGTGTGAAAATGATTCCTCATGCTCCCTTTCACAATTTGAGCCCGATGAATCTTGGCATTGTCGTCCTGGAATATGCCCATTGATGGGATAACCTGGTCATTCAGTACATTCAGGTACTCAGCTGACTTCATTTTATTGCTGCATAACGTTGCTGAGCCTAGACCTGACCAATTGAAGAAACCCCAGATCATAACACTGCCTCCAGAGGCTTGTACAGTGGGCACTATGTATGACGGGTGCAACAGCGACTTTTTTTTTGGCCAGGCAGTGTAGATCCAAGGTTTAGGAAAGGTTGATGCAACCACTGAAAAGTCTGGAAATCCAATGTTGTGCTTTGTACCTGGGACATCATGTTTCATTGTGGAAGTCGTTTCTCAAATACACAAAATGTACACGTGTTTAACCCCAGAGAGAAAATCTTGGGCCATTTCTGGAGTTCTGAGGGATTCATTTTCCAGACTGTACTTTGAGCTGGGCTCTGGAAGGACTGTTAAGCGTGTGGTTTCTCTCAATGGGAGTTACACCACTTTCATAATTGGCTGACAGCTCAAAATTATATGCGTCTGCCTCAGGAAAAAAAATACTTTTGGCATCCCTGTAATCCTCAGAGTCTTGCATTTACTTTCTGCCAATCTCCACACTCCATGTTTCAACGTGAAAGAGAGGCTGCATCCATGCATAATCTTTTTGTAATTACAGTGGGGACAGAACGTATTCGGGCAGTGACACACTTTTTGTTGTTTTAGTTCTGTACTCCTGAACATTGTATTTGAAATGGAACAATGACTATGAGGTTAAGATGCAGACATTCAGTTTTAATTTGAGGGTTTTTACATCCATATCAGGTCAACTGTGTAGCAACTGTAGCCCTTTTTATACAAAGTCCTCATATTTAATATTTGGTCGCATATCCTTTGCATTCCATGACTTCCAACAACATGAAAAGACTATTGATATCTTTCTCATGGTTTGGCAGACTTATTTAACTTCTGCGGTCGTTCTTCCTTTGGGCGGCTTTTGGATGCTCTTTTCTTTATTTTTTTCCGCTCCGCTCTGGGTTTTACTCTCGTGCTACGAGCCCTCGCCCGAATTACTGCGAGTCGTTTTATTTTCTCCTGTTTATCCAGCCTCCCCCTTTTATTCTCGCTTGTGCGAGTCAGGGAGCTGGTTTCCTTTTTTCTCTATTTTTATCCCTTTCCTTCCTACGGAGTATTCTCCGCTCTACTGGTTTCCACGACTGGAAACTTTAAGATTCCCTATTGTCACATCTGGTCCTCCGAACTACCCTCTCCCATTACAATCTTATTTTCTGGTACTCTTACAAACTACATTATAACCTCTCTGCATTTGAATGGATCTCTATGGGAATTGGGGGGTGGGACTAGATTAAGCTCTAAATTACGCTGGAACAGTATAGATCACGAGGTTGGCTAAATGGCTGTAAGTCATCAAGGGTCCGAGGTATCAAACAAGCCTCAAACCATCACACTGCTGCCAGAAATGCAGTAGATCTGGATGGTTCTTCTCCCGACTTATTTTTCCATAGAGTTCAATAGGAAAATGAGTCAGGAGAAACAACTCTTAAAGTGATCCAGGGAGTGAGGCAGGGAGTGCCCTGCTGGCTGAATCCCTCCAATTATTGGCTAACTTGCAGAGCCACCGACCACTGTTGGCACTGAGATAGTCAGTTGATTCTGAGGCAGTCAGGTGTTGATTCTTGGACATAACGTGTACAAAAGGACATTCAGACATCACACCATACACCAGACATTCCCAAATCCTGTATTATCTTCTGTATTGCTGGCTAAGTTCAACACACATGCCTTTCGCAGCATCACCTGACTCACTGAATCCTCAACATGCCTTTCACAATTTCACCTGACTCACTTGAATCCTCAACATGCCTTTCACAATTTCACCTGACTCACTTGAATCCTCAACATGCCTTTCACAATTTCACCTGACTCACTTGAATCCTCAACATGCCTTTCACAATGTCACCTGACTCACTGAATCCTCAACATGCCTTTCACAATGTCACCTGACTCACTGAATCCTAGACCACAACGTTTCTCAGAAAGGTTCTGATTTTGCCTGTTGGGTGGCTCATCCTGTTACAGCGCAGCTCAAGAGCATGGATATGCCCCACGGTTCCCGTGCTGACTGGTGACCAGCAGCCCCACAAAGCACTGTACAAAAAGGATAGCGTGGCGCAGGGATAAGGGGGGTTTCAGTTGCCCGGGACGACAAAATCAACCCCCCCTGGTCGATCAGGCACCCGCAATGAAGTCTGCATAATGGAGTGTCTTCCTCTGACTCTGACCTCTGACTGCGGTGACATCACGTGCTTCTGAGGAGTGCGCTCCCCTGAATCAGAAGCTGCAGAGAGCAGCATGAACACGATTCCCATTCAAACGATTCCCATTCAAACGATTCCCATTCAAATGATTCCCATTCAAACGATTCCCATTCAAATGATTCCCATTCAAAGGATTCCCATTCAAATGATTCCCATTCAAACGATTCCCATTCAAATGATTCCCATTCAAACGATTCCCATTCACACGATTCCCATTCAAACGATTCCCATTCAAATCGTAGGCGTTGGAGTTCCGCTCGCGGCGCGCGTACCGTAAATGTGACTTTGGTGTCCGCGAGATGGCGGCTTTTTTTTTTGAAAGCGGGAAGTTAAGGCCGGGGCACTAAGCTCTCACCTGCCGGCCCACGCGGTTGTTGTGCGACCTCATGCGGGCGCGAATGTCGCGCGGCGATTCCCGCGGGTCCAGCCAGTCGCGGGAGAAGCGTTCGCCAAAGCGGGCGTCCTGGCTGCAGCCGCCCCACCCCCAGGTGTCCTGCGAGGAGGGGGCCTCCTCCTCCACGAGGGGGTCGAAGGGGTGTCCCAGCCCCCCTCTGGACCCCCCACCGCCCCTCTGTATGGCCCGGTGCTGCAACTGCCTGAGCTTGAGGAGGATCTTGCTGTCGTCAAGGCGACGCTTGGGCTCGCAGCCACACCCCCTCAACTTTCCCAGACTGCAGGCCAATGTAACGGAGTGGGCCACGCCCGCCGCCATCAACGCCAGGGAGAACGCGCTTTCCCGGAAACCTGAGGAGAGAGGGGGAGGGGATATGGGGCCTCAAATCAGTGCACCGGATGCCACAAGCCAATGCAAACTCCGCTGATACAGATTACTTCAGATTACTCTTGAAGATCCCTAAGTTATTTAAACCAAAACATGTCACTAACCAAAACCAAAAGTACAAAATTATACGATGTAAAAAATATGAATTTTGTTCTGAATATCAAAAAATGACGGTTTCTGTTAAACCTGTCAGCGATCTGCAGGGATTTACTGGAGGTTATACGGGCAATGCATTGAAAAGCATTTCAAATAATGATTTGCCCCAGGTCTGCTTGGACATAATCAAATCCAGGGCATTAAATCTGAAACAGCCACACACACACATTAACTCCCCAGCCCCTGGCTGGAGCTAAGTGCTACCATGCTACCTCTCTTGATCCCAACAGTGATAATCACAGCCGGTGGTATGGCTGGCATGTTACACCTTGCCCAATACCCAGCCAGCAGGCCCAGCACTGAGCGTTTTTGTGCACCTGTATCTTCTGAATGCATGCATATGCACAGAACAGGACGCAATACGGATGTACCGTCGTTAGTTAATACGGGCCATGTCCTAACAAGAATATGTACTGTCAAAAATCTTCAGCATTCAATCTAATTCCGTAGACATTCCTACAGAGTTCAAAAAAACCTGTCAGGAATGATTTCCAGATTAATACAAATATCAGTATCTATCATTTCTCCTCGCCCGCCCCTCTCCTGCTCACCACGTTTGAGGATAGGGCTGTGGTGGGGCAGTTTTCCATGCCTCTCCAGGGAAGAACAGTTCCAGCGATGGTCCCGCAGTTGGTGCTGGCACTCGTGCAGCGCCACCTGAATGCCCTGCAGGGCGGAGGCGGTCACGTCGGGGCTGCGCACGCACTGACGCATCTGCCTTCTACTCAGGCCCGCGAGCTGCAGGCACACCGTGTTCGCGGTAAGAACTGGGTCAGAGGCCCCCTTCAGGCCGAGAATGTCATTGCACAGCACCCTAGGGAAGGAACTGTCCATCAGCGTCACTCAAACTTACAAGTGTGGATAACACATTACAGGGTAACACCATCTCTAACTAACTGCGTGAATGTTGTACCACCGAAGTATCTAAATTCTAGTCACAATTGCATTGTGCTGAGTGACACAGATCATACATCCCCTGCCTCCACCTTTTAACATGCAAATTAGCTGCCTGAAACAAGTAAAGACACATTGAAATTACAATATTGTTTTCCATGCTATCGGTATTTTCAATAGAACCGAGATCAAAAACAAAACATTTCAACTTGGCTTGAACACAAAGTGTGGCACTGCATATAGGCTACAGTTGAGCGCAGTAGCCTACTTTAATTTCTTCAATTAATATCCAGAAATGAAGTCTGTTTATCAACTGATACGTATGTACGTAAATGGATTCTGAATGCAAATATATGGGCGGAAAATACTAATAAATTAGAAAAAGTGGACGGTTATTCACGAGTAAACAGTTATTATTAAACTCAGCTATTTTAATACATTTTACCGCGCGCCCATTCAAACTACTTAAAGAGCTCCGTGGAAACATAATATCACTTTAGCCTACACGCTGCTTTGGGGTTACTTTAAGTATTTTTTGCTTTAGACAACGAACCCCCGTATACAGTAAACCTACCATTGATAAAGTCAGCAGGTCGCCCAAAATTTCTCTAGGCTAAGTATCGAAAATAGGCATTCACCGCACACAAAAACTCTACGGGCCAATCTAAAACACACATTAAAACGGAAATAAAATATAAACAATAAAATAATAATTCAATTAATAATCGAAAAATGAAATATTAATGAAACAATAAAATAATAATGAAACAATAAGAACTCAGAAAATGAAATATCACTGTAAGAACGTTCTGGTGTGTGTGTGTGTGTGTGTGTGTGTGTGTGTGTGTGTGTGTGTGTGTGTTTAGACGACAGGAAACATTAAATGCTTGATCTCATAACACGTAGGCTATTATCAGAATAATTCACAGAGTCCTTATTTTTTATAAGTATAGAGTAAATTCTGTTATAAGAAAAACGACCTCAGCATCTTAACTGAAAAGCAAAATCACCAAGCAAAATTATCATCATCCACCTACCATTATTATCGCTTCAAACGGGCCATATCATAAGTCTTATTGTAGTGTGTTATTCATAGTTGAAGTTTGTGTACATTCAACATTCAAACAAAACTGCCAAACACCTGTCAAGAGATTTTATCAGACGCCCGTGATACTTAGGCTACATTTATCCTTCGTTCGCGAACAACTGTTTTTGTTTTAACCGCTACTGTATTTAATCGGCTATATCTAGCAAACTTACGTGAATGCAGGAGACGTTAACGCAGTGGCCAAAATCAAGATGCGTTCCCACCAGCTCCCATAGTGCATTCCCATTTCGGTAAACTTCGGTCCAGCGGTGACATGAAAAAACTGGGGTGATATCCTTCTTGTAATGAAACGGTTTACGACGGGCTTTTGTCCGCTTGAAAATAGTTATTGTTTCAGGGAAGAACAGCGGAAGATATGGAGAAAGTGCGTATAGGACGAGGTGAATCGTCTCCTTAGGGAGTGAGTGAAGGGGAGGAAAAGAGAGACAGCACAACTCCAGACGGTTGTTTTTGAAGTAGTAAAAAAAAAAACTGTCAATTAATTGGACATGCAAATTAAAAAGACATCAAAATGTCTTCTTCGTTTGAAATCCGTTACTTTACTGTTAAGGTTCTGACATCCCCATCCTCGTCATCTTTATCATCTTAATAAGAATAGTTCTGTCAACTAAGTTATCTAACAAGAGAGGCAGAGAATGTGAATAACTTCCTTGGTGGCTCGTAATCTTCCTGCGCAGAAATGAATGCCCTGAAGAAAAATGAACAGTGTGGAAATGTGATACTTTGGATGAATAAGTGCGAGACGATGAGACGTTTGAATGAAAGAGAAGTTGGAGAGGTCGACGGGAGGCGGCAGCAGGCAGGCGTGCGGCTGTCTTTGAGGCGCGGGAACAATGTCCCGTATGGGTCGCGTGGTCATCTGGCGCTACCCTCCCAGTCCCAGACACAAAATCATGGCCTTCATTGTTCTTTTTTCTCGGACTTGTGACCACGTTAAGTCCGTTAAGTTTAACAGTTTTAACTCTGGTGATATTTATGGTGCAGTGTTTTATAAACAGGAACGTAGCAGTGTAAACGACAAAAAAAACTTTCTCTCTCTCTCTCTCTCTCTCTCTCTCTCTCTCTCTCTCTCTCTCTCTCTCTCTCTCTCTCTCTCTCTCTCTTTCAAACACACACACACATACACATACACACACACACTCTCTCTCTCTCTCTCTCTCTCTCTCTCTCTCTCACACACGCACACAACACACAAACATAATTTGTCACACAATGAGCTACACCAGTTGTGGACTACTACATTCTGACAAGAGGAATGGAATCCTTCATCGCACTTACAGTCACTCCTCAAACCTGCTCAACAATTTCAGGATTATCATATGGTCTTTAGTTATATTGACATTTTGAGTGCATCCTTATCCTTTTTCACAAAATTACATCTTGCATTCTACACTGAAATTGGATTTAGCATAAGTAATGGGACATCATGTATTTGTTTATGAAACGTGTCGAGACTACAGTTTTGTGTTTGTAGGCTTTTTATGGGTTTATTGGAAAACACAGCCCAGAAAAATAAAGGATATAGTGGTGCTCCCTGAAACAATCTGTGTGCTTTTTGTAAATGCACAGGTTCATTGTATCTGAAAAAATATTTTTACATATAACAAAACATGTAAAAACGTGTAAATTCATAATCTTCCTGGTGAGCTATATGCTCTAACTTGTCGCAGTTTAGTACCTATACTAAGAAAATTCTTCTCTGTTCACTACATATCCAGGAACTGTTAGGCAACATACATTTAGATATAGAACCAGTGAAATACTGATATCATAAGCCGACCATGAAGAGGCATTCATTATTGCAATCAAAGTGTTTAATATAAAAATATTAAATGCTACCAGAGGTGTAAAATCCAGGGGTCAGAAAGTAAAAGTCATGCCATGTTTTTCTTGCACCCATGAACTCAGCCAGCTGATTTCACTAATTAGTTCTACCTCCTGGCTGAAGAATTGTGCTAATTAGCTAATCCAGGGGGTTGGAACAAAATACCGGGGAGGACTTTCTGAACCTGGATTTTATACCTCTGAATGCTACTGCCACTACATTTTCACACGTAGATTAAAACCATGCCACCTCTAGTTTTGGATGTATAAGCACACAGCTACACTTGTAGTCCAGTCTTAAATAGTAAGACTGTGGAAAAACTTGTGATGTGCATGGGACATGTGTGGGAAGGGACATGTTTCGCAAGTAATATTTTTATGCACTATTTGCAGTGTATCTACATATGAGAGGGGGGGGGGGGGCTGTAATGAAACACACCTTTCTTTCTTTCTTTCTTTCTTTCTTTCTTTCTTTCTTTCTTTCTTTCTTTCATGAATGTCTATTATTCACAGTCCATATTGCAGAAGTGTCATGTTTTTGAAGCTTCTGAAACATTCTTTCCCTTTTCCCTCCAGATAAAGGTAACAGACCTTGCCCCCCCCCCCCCCCCTCGCCCTTTGTGGTAAAGTTTTTTTTTTAAGTATCTCTTTTCTGCTCTCAGTCGTAGAGCGATAGCAGATTTTTGCCTGTAGTCACATACATGCCCGCTTTGAGCTGCCTGTCAAATCACAAGGCTTTTTATAAACCTTTTGACAGGTGTAGCATGAGTAGCATTGGCTGAGCCTGTGCATGTGTGCCTGTGTGTGCGCGTGTCTGTGTTGAGGGGGCGGGTAAATTTTGAGTGGATTCATAAATCTCTTCCTAAATCCTGTGAAGGACGAGCCGTCCCCCATTTTGTATAAATCAGTCTGTGATTGTGCTGAATACAAAAATGTGTGCCAGAAATGTGTTTATATTATTAATGCAGGTTGCACGGTTGTCTCATTTAGATTTCGCTTTCAATTTCAATTACAAACCAATCAATAGCCAGTCGAAAGGAACAATTCAGATAAGTATTAGATTATTTATTAAGTAATTGTGATTGTATGTGAGCATGACAGAATCAGTGGCATAACTTATCCTACCAAGTGAACCTATTTCATCGCAGCGTGTGGCTATGAAATCCCATTCTTATCAAAATGTAAGAAATAAATAAATGTTTTTATGATATTAATCATATTAATATATGCAGCAATAAATTGTAGTGGTGGCTAGTTAAACTAGTTAGCTAGCTAGCCACCGAAAGGCTAAGGGCCTGATTTACTAAGACCTTGAGCATGTGGAGAACCTTTTAGTGCACCCCAAACTAAAAACAGAACCAATGATTGGCACAAAACAAATACTAGGACCAATCATTCGTTATGTTGTTGGTTTTGTGTGTGCCAAAAAGTTTTGCACATGCTAAAGGTCTTAGTAAATCAGGCCCTTAGCCTTTCGGTGGCTAGCTAGCTAACTAGTTTAACTAGCCACCACTACAATTTATTGCTGCATATATTAATATGATTAATATCATAAAAACATTTATTTATTTCTTACATTTTGATAAGAATGGGATTTCATAGCCACACGCTGCGATGAAATAGGTTCACTTGGTAGGATAAGTTATAAATTGGCCTTAAGTGTGTTGTTTCCATGTTGGTTGGCTACTATTGTGACATTCGGCCATTCTCTGGGCTGAACAAAGAGCCAGTGCTTACCCCCCACAGGAACACACACACAAAAGGCCTTGTGGGCGATATTACTGTGATGTCACTATAGTTGTGAACCCTATATAGGCCTACTGCACAAACCTAAACATATGCATTTGCGTTTGCTGGTAGCTAACTTGGGCTAGCTAGCTAGCATTGCCTACTTTGAAGACGAGTTCTTGGGCTTAGGCTGCAACTGAGCTATGGTAGCGACTGGTCAACTATTCCAATAAGGGCTTGGGCCAACTGAGCTTGCATTAGTTACAGATGAACTATTCCGATAAGGGCTTAGCTAGCATTAGCGGCAGCCAGGTTAACTGATTTGATAAGGGCTTGGGCCAACTGAGCTAGCATTAGTTACAGATGAACTATTCCGATAAGGGCTTAGCTAGCATTAGCGGCAGCCAGGTTAACTGATTTGATAAGGGCTTGGGCCAACTGAGCTAGCATTAGTTACAGATGAACTATTCCGATAAGGGCTTAGCTAGCATTAGCGACAGCCAGGTTAACTGATTTGATAAGGGCTTGGGCCAACTGAGCTTGCATTAGTTACAGATGAACTATTCCGATAAGGGCTTACCTAGCATTAGCGACAGCCAGGTAAACTGATTTCATGAGGGCTGGGACCTGTGTCAGCTCCCAGTTTGTTGTTACCTTTGAGGCTGAGGTGAAGGCATAGCCTACCTTCCAAACGGTTGGCAACCTTTTGGGTAACTCAGAAATCGACTTCTTGCCCTCAGCCATGCCATCAAGTAACACACTTTTTCCCGGGCTTCAACTCCAGAAGTAGGGCTGGTGGGCGATATATCGCAACGATAATTATCAATGTTGTATATCGCCCAGCCCTATCCAGAAGGCTATCTAATGATCAGATTTTGTTGTGCTATTGCTTTGGCCTGAATGTGTGAGCAGCCAATTATCTTGTTTGACCCTATGGTGTGACCCTGACCTGACCCACTCGTGT
This sequence comes from Synaphobranchus kaupii, assembly GCA_029718625.1. Taxonomy (NCBI): domain Eukaryota; kingdom Metazoa; phylum Chordata; class Actinopteri; order Anguilliformes; family Synaphobranchidae; genus Synaphobranchus; species Synaphobranchus kaupii. The sequence goes on from CM056380.1 coordinate 7,273,053, forward strand.
CGACTGGCAGATGACCACACCATGAAATAACCCATATGCAAAAGGTCTGTAAAACTCCTATAAAAATCACATATGCCATAAACAACACTTATAAAATAAATATGTGGTAGAGAATACAAATATATAATACTAATCAACATATATGATTTTTATAAAACTTTTGCGAGTATGATCATATATAATTTTTACAGACCTTTTGCGTATGGGAATGTCGTTATGAACTGAAAGGTGTTCCATGAAATGGAAAATGGGGAAAAAGGGGAATGCTACTCGGGAATGCCCTGTTTTGAAAAACTACCGTTATGATATAAACATAGTCTTTAAAAAAAAGTAATTGTTAAACAAAACCTGGTACTATCAAATACAAATTAAATTAAAAGTAACACTGTTGTTGTTAAAATAAGTATGATGAAATAACACTTTATAAAATATTAAAAAAGGGCTTTTACCTCGGCACTTCTAGTGGACTTCCCGGAATACAGCACTGGAGCACTCAATAAAGGTCTGCACGTTTATTGCAGGGGGGTTGACTGACGTTTCGACTTGCGTCTTCCTCAGAGTCAACAGTAGGAACACAGAGAAAAGGGAAGGAAATTGACAGCCATTTTGAAAAGGTAAAAACAATAATAATAGTAATAATAATAGTAGCAAAAAAATTAGAATTATAATAATGGTAAAACATTAGGCAAAAGAAAAGGAAATGGCACCCATCACAATTATCAGATTATGAAAACAAAAAAATATATACAAATAAACATATTAGACATATTAAACATATAACCTCAGTGCTAGTAAGAATGATGGGGAAACACTGCATAATTTTAGCTAATGCCATTATTTACAGATATTTATGTTCCAAATATTGAATTCAACAGAACCTAAATGTAGAATAATTTAGAGGAAGCAGGTGAGACTTGGTTGGTCATTTACTCCACCTGAAGCAGCTGCATTTAGAGTGTAGATCCAGAAAGGGGGGGGGGGGGGGGGGGGGGGTGCTTGACTTTTCCTATTCCTACACATTTAAGGGAGGAAACTGAACCATGATTTGCTTTAGCATAGTCAAGATTATTGTTACGTATAGCAGTTTCATGTTCTGCACTTCTAACTTTAAGTGCACGTTTGGTCTGACCTACATACACCAAACCACAAGGGCATTTCAGCATATAGACGATATGGGTGGAGCTACAATTAATAAATTCCTTTATTTTGTATTTGGTTCCATTAAGAGGATAATAGAAAAACTTTGTATTTGTAGAATTAGAACAATGCCTGCAGTGACCACAGCAGGCATTGTGTTCCTCTGTGTTCCGACTGTTGACTCTGAGGAAGACGCAAGTCGAAACGTCAGTCAACCCACCTGCAATAAACGTGCAGACCTCCAATGAGTGCTCCAGTGCTGTATTCCGGGTAGTCCACTAGAAGTGCCCAGGTAAAAGCCCTTTTTTTTTTTTACATATATTGTTCATCATTTGTCGAGCACCAAATCTCTCCTGTGAAACTGGGCTGAAGAGCGTTGGCCTTATCTTTTGTGACTCTTAACACTTTATAATAATTCGTTTTTAGCAATTAGTCATTTTGACAAAAACGGGATTCCATACTGTGGTCTCTGAATCACAACCTTTTAACGACAAGAGAGCTAACCACTGTCGGCTGCAGCGATACAATCAAGCTGCGCCACTTGGTAAACAGCCCCAAGAAGGCTGGCTGCCGGTACACGACAGGACGGGGGAATACCGAATATTGTAGATCACACACTATTTTTTTCACGGTTTAAACGGGTTTGAAATTTTATTTCAAATTGATGGCTCTCACAGCGAAGGCGAGCGGCACCCGCGGCAGGTGCTGATAGCGCCTTGCGGTGACACGCATTAATCATGCGCGGCTCTGCGATCACGCGCCGCCAGGAGCGCAGGCGAGAGGCTCGCTCTACGTTCCCGCTGAAGAAAGAAGTATTAATATCATACATGCGCAAGCATGCAAACTCAGACGGAGATGTCGCCTGTTGTGTAGCCTATGATAACAGACTATAGTTCATTTCTCATTCCGCTTTTCTCACACTCACAGTGATGAGGGCGAAACTCAACCTCAACCATTGTTAGAGAATTGCTAGTTGCCAGAAGAGAATGCAGAAACTATCATAAACTATCATAAAATGGAAAGATTATAAAAAATAACAAGCATATGGAGTAACAAAGTCATTGCTGCTTGGCTGGCTTCACACAAAGCTGATGTATCGTTTGTTCATTAGTGTTTTGCCATACGAGAGTATGCTATTTGTTACTATTTAGTAATTTTTTTTTACTATTTTGTGTCTCCCTTCCCTTCGCCCCGTAATAACATGTACTTTTCTTTACCTTTAATCACTCCATCATTCTCACAATGCCACTCTCCACACATGTTCCCCCATTTCCTCAGGCTTCCTGTGGCACAGTGGGCTGCTCCACTCAAAGAGTTCCTCGGGCTGGGAGAATTCCTGCTCTGTTTTGACTCGCCAAGCAGGTCTCTTCCCTCACTTCACTTGCCCTCAAGCACATGCACACAGTCGCGAGCACACACACACACACACACACACACACACACACACACACACACACACACACATACAGTATTAGCACATACACACATATGAAAGGTGATTTATTTAAAAAAGTATACTGAAGAGTAGTTTTTTGGAATGTTTTAATCAAAATTCTAAGTCAGTGTTCTTGAATTGTGATTGTTACATCAGTATTAGAATGTTCAGTTAAGAACATTCTAATCACATATTTGTGTCCTTTTGTGTCCCGTGTTTTACCTGTTTCCTCTCGTATCGTGTTGGTTTGTATTCCTGTTTGTTTCCCCTCGTGCTGCAGGCTGGGCGTGGTTTTCCCATTCGTGTCACTCTGTTCCACTGCTCTGTGTCCACCTATCCCTTTCCTTCTCTCCACATGCATTCTGCACACGCTCTGCTCCGCTAATCACTCACGCATACATTTGCACGCTGCACTTAATTGATACCTATTAACTCTTGCATTTAGTCACCCGGTGTTCTTTGTCCTGTGCCAGTTCGTTAAGTCTCATTGTAGTAATACTCTGGTCTTGTCTCGTTGGATACTTTGTATCTAGTCCTGTCTTGCCTGCTTAAATTGCTCTCGCTAGAATCTGCGTTAACTCGCTATTCTTCCAGTCTTGCCTAGCTTTAATTAGCTCTCGCCAGGAACGGCGTTAACACGCTGTTCATCCAGTCCTGCCTTGCTGTTACTAACTCTTGTCTGCTTCCAAGTCTACCAGCCTGCAGCTGTTTGTGCATCCGGCCTGTGCTCCAGTTCTGCCCACCTACAGCTGTGTGTGCATCCAGCCTGTGCTCCAGTTCTGCCCACCTACAGCTGTGTGTGCATCCGGCCTGTGCTCCAGTTCTGCCCACCTACAGCTGTGTGTGCATCCAGCCTGTGCTCCAGTTCTGCCCACCTACAGCTGTGTGTGCATCCTGCCTGTGCTCCAGTTCTGCCCACCTACAGCTGTGTGTGCATCCTGCCTGTGCTCCAGTTCTGCCCACCTACAGCTGTGTGTGCATCCGGCCTGTGCTCCAGTTCTGCCAACCTGCATCTGTGTGTGCATCCTACCTGTGCTCCAGTTCTGCCAACCTGCAGCTGTGTGCGCATCCTGCCTGTGCTCCAGCTCTGCCAAACCTGCAGCTGTTCGTGCCCACTCCACGCTGCCCTGTCTCCCGCTCCTCCTCTGCTCAACCAGCCCGGATTCCTGCCACCATCCAGTCCCTGGCCTCTCCCGCTCCCGCTGATCCCCTGCTGATCCTTAACTGGTTTCTGTTTTGTCTGTCTCTCTCCCTATGCTTCAGGAATTTTGGTCGAAGCAATAAATTATTGGAACTATTGGAATTCCTTGTGTGTTGAGTCGTGCATTTGAGTCCAGTCCCTGCTCGGAACCGTAACACTTACACCTGAAAGGGCTAAGGTATCTGATACAGTACCTACAAAGGGCCTGATCACAAATGGTGCCAAGTAGGCCTAACCTCCCTTACTGGGACTTCAAAACAAATGGGACCATTCAATGTCAATCACTTATCGATGAGTAACAGTCAAAAGCATGTTCAATACGCTGATTTGTTCAGTCATTGAATCGCTGAAAGCGCGCTGTCGTTTCCGTCCGTGTGATAGCGGGTCCTGAGACCACACAATCCTGGCATTTCTAATGGCCACCTCTAATCTTCTCATTATGCAAGCCGACAGAAATAAATGGTTTAGAAAGTGAATCGCGGCAGAAATAAATGGTTTAGAAAGTGAATCGCGGCAGAAATAAATGGTTTAGAAAGTGATTCGCGGGGGATTTGTACATTAAGAGTGGTCCCGGAACTGGATTGGTGTGGTTATCTGTGCTTCCTCGTTGCATAACGACATCACGGGAGTGTTTTCTCCTACGTTCGGGAGTGCGTGGAGCGGAGCATCGCAGCCATTATGGTGGCTGCTTGCACCTTGTTTAATTCTCATTAGTTCAAGGAGGTGGGCGGGATGGGGGGAGAGAGCAAGAGAGAGAGAGAGAGAGAAAGAGAGAAAGAGTGAAGTCAAAAAAATTCAACAACCAAATTTTGAACTCCCAGCTTCAGCTTCCCTGAGCTATTTCCCCAGCCAACGATGTGAGTGGAGCCTGATTTGCGAGGTTTTCCTTCACCACATGCACCAGGTCGTTCTGCTCGGAGTGCTACTATCTCTGTGCATCTGACACGGCTCAAGTGTGACCTGGGGTGCGGCCAAGGCTCCGTTTGAGCTACTCATCATCAATGGCATCCTTATTATTTTTAAGTTAAGAACTTCTCTATATCCAATTAAATGAGAGCTACTGTATATCCAAATAAATAGGAGCTATCATACACATCTTCATCATCTCCGGTGCATGCTTACGAACTTGGCAATCATTGTATATGTCAGAGTTGAACACCTAAGGCAGGCATGGGCAACTCCAGGCCTTGCGTTTGTGTATGCAGGTGTTTGCTGCCACCAGTTACCAATTATTTAATTAGCTCAATCATTTACATAATCTGATATTTTAGCTACATTCCGTGATATGAACGGCATCTGATGAACGTTCTTGTGCCTGTATGCATGTATTGTAGCATTTTATTGTGGTCTAATTTACAAGTGAATCTGTGTTAGTCTATATGACTAATTAGCTGATTGAGCCAGGGTAACTTGTGGCAGAAAAAAACTGCATCCCTGACTTAAGATCTCCAGTAAAATCTTGTTTCTTCATAGTATTTACTGTTGTGTGTCACTTTACTTTTCTTAAATTTTTTTAAAATCTTGGTTCTCTTAAGAATTAAATATTTAATTTAATTTAAGTTTTTATAATTGTAAATTATTGCTTGTGTTGTTATCACTGTTGTTTGATATGTCCTTAAAATGTAATAGCAACACAAATATACACAAAGTAGGTTCTTTACCAACAAACAAATGAAGAATTCAAAATGTAAGAAAGTGAGAGAAAAGAAGGTCAGTTTAGGTCATGACGGTTTCCAGGGTTACAGCGTAACTGCAAAACTTAACAAGCATTTTAATCTCATATTTACACTTCAGAATCTTATTTCTGTTACTTTATTTTAGCTAAATAAGAGGTAAGATTGCAAATGGGCTAAGATAGTTATTGTCATTTCAAAGATTTGCCAGTCAGGTAAGATAATTTCCACTTGACAAGCAAAAAGTAACTTAAAACAAGCTAATATTTTCCACTTTAGAGAAAAGTCCCATTACAAAACTAAAACGCCTGTTAAGACAGACATTTTTTGCAGCGTGCATGATGTAGGGACATATTCCAGGCAGTGGACAGTGCGAGCACCCAGACCATGAACTTCAGACCCCACAGAAACTGAGCGAGAGGCAGCACCATAGAGTCACGGGACAGCACCATAGAGTCACAGGACAGCACCATAGAGTCACGGGACGGCACCATAGAGTCACGGGACGGCACCATAGAGTCACGGGACAGCACCATAGAGTCACGGGACGGCACCATAGAGTCACGGGACAGCACCATAGAGTCACGAGACAGCACCATAGAGTCACAGGACAGCACCATAGAGTCACGGGACGGCACCATAGAGTCACGGGACAGCACCATAGAGTCACGAGACAGCACCATAGAGTCATGAGACAGCACCATAGAGTCACGGGACAGGCAGGTGGCAGAAACTCTGCTGTTATTTGCAAGCAGAGGGTTCCTTTCCCCTGAATGCCTTAAGCAAATGTTCTTTGGCATATGGGAGGTGCATGTTTTCCACTATTTCTTTGGCTCTGTGACAAGAATTACCCTTCATACGATATGTCTTCGTCAAATCTAATTTCGTAAGAACAGATGAAACGTGGGGAAGACAGCGCAAAATCCCTGAGATTCCTTGTTTTTGGATTCAGGGATTAGCCAAAGAATTTGCTGTGAGCTACTCAAAGGATCACCTGTCACACAGTGAAATTAAGAATAATAAGCAGGAGAAAATGGAGGTGGAAATGTTGAGTAATCAACAGCTTTAATTGATCATTTAAGCGCTGAGAAAGGGGTGTGAATCAGCAGCATGGCCAGGGTTGGGGGACCCCTGGTCCACTCCTGATTTTACTGGTGGATATTCCAGTTTGGATTACAGGTGAGTAATGCACATTTACACCTGAGAGACAGTGCAGGCCAATCTCTGCCTCTAACATCTTAAATCAGAATGCCAATATGGGTTTCTACAATATTTTATTATCCTTTCTGTTACAGTATTTAATTGAAGCACTTATCATTTAGTGGTGCGCTAGGGAGTGGATATGGGGAGTGGTTGCTTTGCAGTGGGTAGACTGGACAGTCAGATATATTCTGTACCGCATATCTGATCCTCCCTTGCTCGTGTCTGACTGTCAAAATATATTTGTGTGTAATTGCGCAGACACCACCCAAAATGGGGCAATTTCACAGCTTAGTTTGAATGCTTACTGATATTTACTGTGGACTAGAATAGAATAGAATAACCTTTATTTTCCCTTTCGGGAACTTCAGTTGAAGCCACCGGCAACAACAAAAAAGACATAGACAGTGGAGCAGACCCACAACACATGAACAAACACACCAAATAAAGACATACAGTATCGACCTAAGTGAATTAAATTGGAATACAGCCATGATTAAAAATAGCCCCGCTGTCCCGAGATGTCCAGTGTCATTAAGCAGTCCAACACACAAACTCCGCCTCTTCCTCCATACACGCAGTGTTGCGGTCTCTGTACTGTTGAAACAGAGCACCGAACTGCGTCAGCCTTCCCACTGGTCGCCTCACTCCTCCCCCGCACCATCTTCTCCTTCCCTTCCATGGTTGCGCTTTGAAGTCCGCCTGCACTCTCTGATCAGTCCCGACATCTTCAACTCCGGTGAAGAGCGATGGTAAACTTTGCTGCTGCAGATCCAACGGACAGCGAAAGAAGGTTGATATACTTGAATCATTACTGTTTTCCCATCATTAGATACCGCGCTTGTGGAAAGTTTTTTTGTCTTCTTCTTCTTATTTTCCTTTTTACCAAATTTGGAATGTCCAATCACATGCAGGGTCCATCAGTGCAGCATCCTCTGTAGGTTCAGGTGAGTGCAGGTAAGGACACACTCTCCTCTGAAGAACACCTGTCAGCCATTGCTTCTTCTCACCTGGCTGTACACCAGCTTAGCCACGCAGTCAATGGATCAGAGGGGCACAATTTGTGCCGTTAAGCGCAGGCAGGAGCCCTGCTCCTAAAGGCATTAATCACCCCCCACATGAGGAGTCACTCTTGCTCTACGAGACGATAGCCTCTTTGTCAAGCCACTTGTCAAACAATTATCCCATTTGTACCCCCTCAATCATCTAAGTTGAGGAAGTAATTGCCTCTAATTAAGCAGAAACATTGATTGACAGCGATGCTTCCAAGTGAGATGCTCGCAGGTTAAATTCGGTTTGATTACTTACTAACGCCCATAAGAAATTTTACCATGCTACTGTACCGTGGTATAACTATGATACGTGTACCATGGTATTTTTGACAGTACCACGTTACATGTTTTATAGTTTTACCATGGTACATGTACCACAGTACAAGTATGGTACAATATAGCATGGAACTGTCAAAAATACCATAGTACAACTATGATACATGTACCAGTACCATGGTACATTCCACGGTAAAAACAATGGTACAAAGTACCATGGTACTGTCAACAATACCATGGTACATGTATCAGTTTGTACCGTGGTACAACTATGATACATGTACCATGGTATTTGACAGTACCATGGTACATTCCACAATACAAACTATGGTACAAGTACTATGGTACTGTCAAAAATACCATGGTACATGTATCAGTTTGTACCGTGGTACAACTATGACACATGTACCATGGTATTTTTGACAGTACCATGGTACTTTGTACCATTGTTTTTACCGTGGAATGTACCATGGTACTGGTACATGTATCATAGTTGTACTATGGTATTTTTGACAGTTCCATGGTATATTGTACCATACTTGTACTGTGGTACTTGTACCATGGTATAACTATAACACATGTAACATTGTACCATACTTGTACCTCATGGTACATCCATGTTGTATACTTGTACCATGGTACAACGATGAAACATGTTCATGAAGATGCAAGTTCAGTAGCTTTTTCCTGTCTGGTTTTCCGATGGAAGTCAATGGAGAAATCAGACAGGAAAAAGTTACTGAAATTGCACCTTCTACATTTTCGCATAAAGTGATGGAGAGGTGATGATTTTCCCCCCAGGGACTGGTCTCAAATGCCATCCATGAGTGAACAATATTACATATACTGTGTTTTAGTATTGTGATGTACAGTCCATTGTACTTCCTAAAATCCCATGAAGAGACATTCAAATTTATTGAATGGACCTAATGTTGAACACCAACATATCCATTTTTATTTTTTGTTTGTACATAACAAATTATGAAAAATTCTAAGGGGGCTGAATATCGTTTTTTTGGTACATTTATTATTATTATTTTTTTAAATTTGTTTCTGATTTTTCCCCATTTTCTCCCAATTTAGTAGCCAATTGAACCCCTATTCTAATTCAATTCCCCTCGTGTAGCAACCGCTAGAGAATTACCGCTACACAACCCCGTCAGCCAGCGGTAGGACGGGAGGGCGCCACGTCCTCTTCAGGGCACGACTCCTCCTACCTCCTGACCATGATTCCAGCTCGCCCAGGGCTGCAATGCGTGCAGCGATTCTCTCCGAGCCCCTCCCCCCAGCCGGAAGCAGCCGCCAATTGCTGCTCCCACAGGGCACCGGCCATGCTCGGATCTGGCAGGACCGGGGCACGAACCCCGATCCTCGGAGCACAACCGCACCGACTGAAAGTCGGCGCTTTTACCGCTGTATTACCGCGACGGCCTTGTACATTTATTTTGAAAAAGAAAGCACACTAAGAGCATGTGTGCAACACTGGCGCCCGGCAACAATAATAATAATAAAATTGAAGAATATCAGTAGTGTGGTTTGCTATTGCAACCACACTAATTAAATGAAAGCAGTACAGAAGAACATCTTACGTAACAAATTGTAAACAAAGACCGTTCAGAACAAGTCATGTGATCTGGTTTTATAGCTTCCTTTATCGGTCATTCCATAACCAAGGTTTGAAAAAAAAAAACACTTTAATACACATAAGCTAAAATGTTTCTGTTTTGATAAAACAAATTTTGTGTTTCTCTTTGTTTGAATAAATGATTATGGTAATTTATGGAATTTACTTTCTTTTTTTTTTTTACTCATACCAAAAGCATTTAAAGAGAGAAACTGGAGTTCCTTATATCCTGGTCAAGAGATATGTTTAAAAGCACTGCAAATGTTCGATAAGGATCAGAATCAGTCTTGCTTTTTGACAAGTGAAAGTCATTCCAATTGAAACAATACTAGATTGTTAAATTGAGGATTACAGAATCCAGATAATTTAGCACCAGATGAATAGGTTTAAAAAGCCAGGCCCAAGATTTTATTCTTGAGCTTCATCCAGCCCCTTTCCCCCACAAATGAGTTAATGTTTTGACAATTATAAACCTGTTCACTTCTGGTGTAAATTATAGCATGACATCTTATATGCATGACATCTATTTTTTCTCCTGTCTGACATGAAATATTTGGCCTGTTTTAATGTGAAAATGGAAGGAAGCAAAAAAACTGCAAATGTACATAAATAATCGTTAAACCTTGTTTGTATACTTGCTAGAAGTGTCATTTTGAGACCGTTTAACCTGCGCAATAGAAGTGAATGGAGAGCGACAAATACCCTATTCAGGATTATCACCCCAGGGGAACACAGAGCAACTAACGAACATATTTCACCACCATTTGGAGTCAAATCATGACCAGGTAACTACACAACCCAAAGTTCAATTTAGCTTTAATGTACCTTGATAAATAGCCCAACTGACACATTTGAGATCACACACATTTATTAAGTACAGGATTGGAAAAAAAAGAAGCATTTTGGAGCAAGCTTGGAACGTATAGCGTTTTTTTTTACAGAGAACTGTTACAAAGATGCTGTACAAAAACACAGAAAGAAAATTGGGCAAAAACCAGGCCTGAACCCCCAAACAGCAAACGAGGTGAAAACTCCCCAGTGGGGAGTAACACACTCAAACAGTGGCAAGAAAAAACTCCCCGATGGGAAGAAATCTCGGGAGGAACCTGGCTAGAGAGGTTTAACTGGCTGGCCGGTTTAACTAAAGGTGGAATGGATGGTGATGGAATGTAATGAGGGATCACAGCAAATAATCAAATGGGTTGAGCAGGTTAAAGTCTTGAGATATTAAGCTAGCTGGTAAGTAGAAAGTCCAATGAAGAGATGGAGAATTTGAAAGTCAGAGGGGCGGGGTGAAACATCTGGGACTCCAGGTTGCGTCAGGGCGTAGGCTTGAACCTACAGGGACAGGGCTGGAACGGTCCTTGAACTCATTAATGCACTTAATGTTAAATGTGCAAGGAATATGAGCATGCGCCGTGCGTGCGCACACACACACACACACACACACACACTCACACACAGACTTAACACACACAACAGTGTAGAGTTGGGCATTTGTTGTTCTTGAATTGAATGTTCTGTACTTGAAGTATCCAATGGGTTCACCCAGTTTCTTGTTTTAGCAACCCAGTATTTGCTTGTTTCTTCATCCTACATGGAACTTAAACCCAAATCCCACAGCTTGATAGAAAAGCAAAAGGAGCTCATTTGTTGATGTCTTTTCGTGAAGGTTTCAGATTCAACCCCTCCCTCCTAGCTGTCTAATGGGTTTCTGTTTCTATGGACCTGTGTGTTCCTATGTCTAGCATGAACCCAAATTCCACAAGAGCTTCTTTCTTTTCTTGAAGATTCCAGATTGAACCCCTCCGTCCCAGCTGTCTAAGGGGTTCAGCTAGCTTATCACAGCCACATCAAACAGCATTTCTGGGTCGATCCAAAACAGGCTTTCGTGGTTACCGTAACGGTCCAGGTAGATTAACTACCCACCATACTTCACCCTGTTTGGCAATCCCAATGAATTTACTGTTTCTATGGACCTGTGTGTTCCTATGTCTAGCATGAACCTAAATTCCACAAGAGCTTCTTTCTTTTCTTGAAGATTCCAGATTGAACCCCTCCCTCCCAGCTGTCTAAGGGGTTCAGCTAGCTTATCACAGCCACATCAAACAGCATTTCTGGGTCGATCCAAAATAGGCTTTCGTGGTTACCGTAACGGTCCAGGTAGATTAACTACCCACCATACTTCACCCTGTTTGGCAATCCCAATGAATTTACTGTTTCTATGGACCTGTGTGTTCCTATGTCTAGCATGAACCTAAATTCCACAAGAGCTTCTTTCTTTTCTTGAAGATTCCAGATTGAACCCCTCCCTCCCAGCTGTCTAAGGGGTTCAGCTAGCTTATCACAGCCACATCAAACAGCATTTCTGGGTCGATCCAAAATAGGCTTTCGTGGTTACCGTAACGGTCCAGGTAGATTAACTACCCACCATACTTCACCCTGTTTGGCAATCCCAATGAATTTACTGTTTCTATGGACCTGTGTGTTCCTATGTCTAGCATGAACCTAAATTCCACAACAGCTTCTTTCTTTTCTTGAAGATTCCAGATTGAACCCCTCCCTCCCAGCTGTCTAAGGGGTTCAGCTAGCTTATCACAGCCACATCAAACAGCATTTCTGGGTCGATCCAAAATAGGCTTTCGTGGTTACCGTAACGGTCCAGGTAGATTAACTACCCACCATACTTCACCCTGTTTGGCAATCCCAATGAATTTACTGTTTCTATGGACCTGTGTGTTCCTATGTCTAGCATGAACCTAAATTCCACAAGAGCTTCTTTCTTTTCTTGAAGATTCCAGATTGAACCCCTCCCTCCCAGCTGTCTAAGGGGTTCAGCTAGCTTATCACAGCCACATCAAACAGTAATCCCAGGGAACAGTAATCCCAGGTTTTTACGGCCCTATGTACTGATTGCTTTGCTCATCCATTCAACCTGGAGGATTCAACCTGTGTGTGTGTGTGTGTGTGTGTGTGTGTGTGTGTGTGTGTGTGTTTGTGCACGCACGCACGCATGTCAGACGCTTTAGTCGCAAGTCCCCAAGTCTCCTTCTTTTGTCTCATCCAGTCAATGTTCCAGCTCCTAGAATTAATTAAACTTCAATTAGATTGATGCTCAATTTCAATATTTGCAATGTATAGTATATTATCCCAAGTAAAAATTAATACATACGATTCCTTGCTGTCTGTACAATTTTGAACTCTTCCTTCCCCAGACCCTAGCAAAAAATGATCTCATTTTCTTCGCACAAGATCTCTTTTCCTTTCCATTTTCCTATTCAAATAGATTCTCCTTGTCCTCTTTCTTCGCTCTTCTGAAGAAAGATGAGAAGCTCTTTGTGTTTTTCTTCACGTCCCCCTGTGGTTCCGGCTCCAAAGTTACATCATCCATCTGCTTTGGTGTTTTCGGCCAGATTACTTCCTCCTCCATGTCCACCAACTCCATCATCGCTATCATCGTCTTCCTCTCCTGCTCAATCTGCTGGCTCTTCACCCTTAGGGTTCTCTCAGTTTTTTCTTCTCTTTCCTTCTTAAAATTCACTTGCTCCTCCTTCAGTAAGTTATTTTCTTCCTCAAATGTCTTCCCCTCTCTCTCCATCTTTTCTCTCTCTGAACGCCATTTTCCCTCAATTTCCACTTGCTGCCGCTCCATATTCCGCCTGCTCCAGTCCCAACGTTCTCTCTCCAAACTGAACTTTTCCTCCATTTCCTTCTTCTCCGTTTCCATCTGTTTAATCTTCAGCGCCATGTTGTACTCAACATCTTCCTGCGTTTTCAGCGCCAGCTTAACTCTATTTACTTTGGCCGTTTTTAGGCAATTTCCTCCTGGTTTCTACTAGTTTTATTTAAATGTCAATATCTAAAAAAATATTCCCTGCACATCCATGGTTTTAAGATCGAACTGAAGAAGAAGCTGTATCATTCAGAAATTTGCTACAGAATACATTTATTTCAGAAGTCACATACAGTATATATATAATAACCATGACATACGTCGCCTAATGTATTTAAATACGTTTAAAAAAGAACGTACGAAAGCGCGTGTGTATTCACACAAGTACAGCAACGTATTTCAGCCCGCAGTGCGAGGGGTGGTCACTGCGGAAATGTCGACTGTACGGGACTTTGGTGAAATATAACAAGATAAACTCTTCAGGGTTCATGAGAAAACAGCTGTAGCTGAATATACTGGTAAGTACTTGGTTTCTTAAACATATTTATACGAGAGATTTTGGAGCAAAAAATTAGGTGTCTTCTAAACCGAAAGTGGATCAGGTACTGTATATAGTACAGTAAGCCAGGGAAAACGGCGAATACTCATTTGTACAACGTTTTAAAAAAATATTATTGTTTATATACGTGAACATGATTTTCTTAGCGTGTATAAACGGTGCATTTGATGCATTTTACAGTCTGTGGCTGTAGCCAGAGGAAGGTCGTAAGTGCTGTGGGCTACTAATAGCACCCTCCTAATTTATTGCACGGCAGTGTAACTGGAGAAGCTGAGGTTTTCGCAAGAGGCTACCCTTTAAAAAAATACTGCGTCAAAATTTTCGGGGTTTTCTTAAAGCTGTAGTTTATAATTTCAGATGAACATGAATACTGTAATTGAGACGGATACGTCTCAAACCACTAGGGGTGAAGTTACAGCGCCACCTCTCCCTTCAATTTGTCTCTTTCCTCGTTCATCTCTGCCTCGAGGTAGACTCTCTGCGTCTTCATTTCTTCTTTCTCCTTAAGAATCTCTGCATTTTTTTCCTCTATCATATCTTCCATCTCTTGGTACTTTCCCTGTAACATCTCAAGTTTTCTCTTAAAGGTTGTATCAGCGATTTTGGGTGGAAACATAAATGATCACATTCATCTGATTTTTCCTCACGATCCGCTAGCTGCCCGCCCCATAAGCAGGCCGTCAAAAAACCGCGTCTCTGTAGGCAGCCTATGCTCCGAGATCGTACACAAAAACAAATGGTACTACCAACCACTCAAAACCAAAATAAACAGTATTCCAACCAATCACAATGATCTGCACAAACGCTAATACTCTTATCTCGCTGAAATCTTGACGGATTTACAAACGGTTTGGTTTCTTACAAACGTTATTAACGTGGTTATAATTCTGGATGCTTGAACACTATTTTTTAAAACATAACATAATTATTCATAAGTATGTTTGTTTGGGATTTCGCTTCAGAAGTGACGTCACGTTTGTGCAGATCATTGTGATTGGTTGGAATACTGTTTATTTTGGTTTTGAGTAGTTGGTAGTACCATTGTTTTTGTGTACGATCTCGGAGCATAGGCTGCCTACAGAGACGCGGTTTTTTGACGGCCTGCTTATGGGGCGGGCAGCTAGCGGATCGTGAGGAAAAATCAGATGTGATCATTTATGTTTCCACCCAAAATCGCTGATACAACCTTTAACTTCAAAAATTGCTTCCATGACTTCGAGATTTGATGTATCTGTCTCGCATTCTTTCTCCTAGTTACAGAAAGAAATACAGAAAAACTCATTTTAGCTCAAGAAGCCTATATATTAATTGTCCATTGCCAAATTATTGTTCTTTGTCCAATGTAGTGCTCTTCCAGTTTGCCATTAAAATACTGTGTTCAGCATTCATATTTAGCTATCTAAACCTTAGGCATTTCATTAGTTGCCACTTAGCAATATAATTTTGCATTAAAACAAAATGTTGTGTTTTATTAACAAATGCCCCTGCATATAAATCAATTAAAGCTATAAAAAACATAAATACAATTTGTGCCTCTGGCAAAATAGATACATACTGTATTATTATCCTAATACGGTGTTTGTCGTTTCAAACCTGCAGCTGTAAGTTCCAGTTTTGGGCGGCAGTGTAGTATAATGGTTAAGGAACTGGCTTTGTAACCGAAAGGTTGCAGGTTCGATTCCCAGGTAGGACACTGCCGTTGTACCCTTGAGCAATTAACCTGAATTGCTTCAGTATATATCCAGCTGTATAAATGGATAATATGTAAAAACATGATACAAAAAAAAAAAAAAAAAAAAGGTTGTGTAAGTCGCTCTGGATAAGAGCGTCTGCTAAATGCCTATAATGTAATGTAATATAATTATTACATGTGGACCATATGACCACTTACCTGAGAACTTAAATTTCTCATTGGGTCCATTGCCACAAGTATTTCCAAAAATCGCCAGCGGTAGAAGAATTGTATACCTTCTTCCAGAAATTGTAGCAATAGTGTTAAAATCATTTCGATAGCTCTTTATATCGTAAACTCTTCTGTGTAAAATCGCCTTTCCATTGTGACGTTACGTAAGAATGTCAAGCACTGGTCCAGCAAGTCCTTCTGCCTAACATCTCTTTTCCACTGTGACGTCATGTAAGAACGTTATTAGTAAATCAAGCAATGCTCTACAAAAAGTGACACAATGTGGAGTAATAATGATCATAATAATAATAATAATAATAATAATAATAATAAAAGCCGTGTCCAAATAGCAGATTGTAGTTGTAGTACTGCCTAGGCCTCTCGTTAAACACCTTGCTAGAGTGATCGCCTAATTATCTTCGAAAAGGGCACAGCTTTTTTCAGTCCGCTTTGATAACCCAATTTCCACCTGGGAACGACATTGCACGAATGAAATTAGCGGTGAAATACATCTCATGTAGGCTATTAGGCTATTGGCCCTCGATGGGGGTCGATTTAATTACTGAGAAATTGCAAGATGCATGTGTAGGCTACATGTGTTCTGTACGTGGACAGTTATTGCCTCTTATTTTATGTGATAGTGAATACTACGGTACATATTTTTTTACGTGTGAATTACGCCTGTGTTTAGTGTTGCTATATTCATATTGAAGTTTATTTAGATTTACAGCGATTTTTCTCTTTACACAGTAAAGATATTATTATTATTATTATTATTATTATTATTATTATGTGACTGGGAATAATTTGCCGATGTAGCCTATACGTTGCTGCACAGCATGGCTATTGCAGATTAAAGCACCTGCAACAGGACATTTCAAGTGAGAAGCTCTAAGAACACTGAAATTAGTTACCAGTAGCCTACCCAATTACCAGCATCGAGTTCTCATGTTTTCTGGTGGAAGTTTTCAATGTATATTGCTTTAAATATTTTTTTTTAAATTCCAAAACCGAAAAAAATAGATCGAAATCATTGTTATATTCAATTGATTCCGTTGATTCTGCTTTGGTAATCCGATACGACCAATTTCTTATAAATTCACCTTTTTTTCTGAATTTAAACGTAGCTTACAGATGGAGATAGGGTTCTGCCAATATTATGAAAACTGACGAAAACGACTGCTTGTAGGGTGGATTTGAAAAGAAGAAAGCCATTAAAATGTTTAAATGTTCATGTAGGCTAATAAAGGCGATGAAACCCACATTAATCTTATTAACAGTACCACATAGCCTACTGCATGTGTTTCATTCTCATTACAGTGGAGAACTAACAAAAAGCGCATGCCGGGCGCTGGAGGTCTTGCCCTGGCGATGGCTTTCTCACCCTATAGTGCAATAAGTAGCCTAGGCTATTCTGTTAGTGCTGCGTGTGACGACGGTTCCTGCCTGGGAAGTGCTTGTGTGGAAATATCACGTAGGCTATAAACCCATTTCTTGTTTTCTTGTAACAAAAGAGGATGCGCGCGCAACCCTGGGGCAAAAAGTGTATCACCGTGGCAGGATATCACAATGCGGCAGGCTTGATCGTCAATTCAATTCAATTTTTTTTGTATAGCGCTTTTTACAGAGAACTGTCGCAAAGACGCTGTAGGCCTACACAGAAACAACGAATGTTACCTATAAGTGTATCTAATTTTGTGTCTGGTTCTTTTATTTCACTTTCATCTTGGCACAACAATACAAATTAGCTAGCATTAGGCGTATTAACTTGAACTTTTATGTAACCTTGTTGTTGTAAGCTAGCATATCTAGCTGTATTTACCTTATAAATGAGTGCAAGCTAACCATCATAAACTGTCAATGTTTGATAAGCGGCAAGTTGATAACTTAATTTTGGATGTTAGTCCAACTCAACAAGTTGGACATATATGATACACCATATAGCACGTTTAAAAAAATTGTCTGTTTGAAATTGATATAGCCTACTGTAACTTCTGGTAATAACTTAATTTTTTATTTTATTAACTTGTCCTTTATTTTAAATGGTAACGTTTGCCATGATATTCTAATGACCTGTTTCTTCTACCTTCCCCCTGTGTTGCCAGCTTTCTAAAAAGAAATGTGTGTGGGGTAATACATTTTCAACGTGTCAGTGACATTGCCTTTAATAACCTACCTTTGTGCATCGTAGTTGCTCTTGCGTGATGGGGAAGGCAGTGGACGTATTAATCCGTCGCATTGATAAAATGATCATAGCTCCTATTGACTTGGATATTCCCATAACACAATCAAAAGAAATAATCACTGGACAGTGGTTGCACGCAATATTAAGTAAACAAATAATTTGTTGGATTTACTGAAAAATCAAATCTTGTTTTAACGATTTACCTAATAAAGTCATGTAGCCTATAGTGGTTGAAAACAATAGCCTGTATGCGACGTCATCAACTTAATAATTTTTGAGAAACTGTGCTGTCAAATCGAATATGATCCAGCAGGGCCGGAGTGGGCTGCTGTGAGCCCGGGAGTTTCCATGTCTCACAGCAGCCCACTTAGGACCGGGGGGTGTTCTACAATGAAAAATAGACCATTTTAGCTCTTTTGCTAGCCTTTTTATGATACTTTTTTTAAATTTTTTATATAGAACAATTATAAGATACGTATACAAGAGATAACTAGTAAAATAGGTACGTATAGTGGTGATATTAGAACTAATTGTCTGGACTTTTTAGATTTTGCACACACGGTGGTACAGTTCTACCTGTGCTGGCCACAGCAGGGATCCTTCTGGGCTCATGGCTTGGTCCTGGCACTGCCTCATCAATGACTTGGCCTAACAGCAGACTCGGCTCTGTCACTTAAAACATAATAATAATAATTAAGAATAATACCTTTCATCGCCTAATACTAATGTACAACTTCAATAAGTAAGCTAATGCTGTGCAAATAAAGCACATTGTCCTAAAGTTAGGCATTTAATGTCTGGGAAAGTAATAAAGCCATATTTTTCAGGGGTACTCAATATGAATCGTTATTGAATCACGTACAGTAGCCTATATATGACTCACTGGAATAATGTTAACACTGACTATTAATAAAAACTGCTGCAACTATTGTTTTTGAACGTTAAGAAGTGACTGTTCTCATAAGGCCTTTAATTGCAGTTTTAGTCATTGTTTTTCTCATTTAGTAATTAACACTCTTAACTTGGCAGATGTTCACGTTCGTGACAATGGCCAGAAAGATATAAAACGTCCATTCATGTCGGGTAACGTTAGCTCTCTGAATGTAACATTTAAATCTCCAGTAAGTTATCAAGTTAAACTAACTTCATTTGGCTGTTAACTTTTGCTAGATAGCTAACGTTACCTCACGGTTGAAGGGTGACATTAGACGTCAAATAAATAAAAAGTTAATAACGTTAGCTAACAAGAAGCGACACCAGATACAGCAAGTAGGCTAGGCTATGTTAGCTAACGTTAGCTACATTTAAAACAGTGTTACTTATTAATTTACTTATTATTATAATACCTTTCATGGCCTAATAATATAAACAAGAAT